>JAODAL010012921.1:0-93411 GCA_025379985.1 Phyllomedusa bahiana | reverse complement strand
CTTTAAGGGAGCCGTGCAGAAAATACCTTTTTTTCTCTTTCCATTATGGTGTTTGGTGGCAAATAAGTAAGTTAGTAATGTGGGTTTTTTACTTATTTGCTAATCAGGAGTTCATCTACAGGGAAGTCATAGTAGTGCCTTTAAAGGGGTCGTCTCACTACAAAGATTAGTTTTCAACATGTAGGGACTGGAGGCGTTTTTCCAAATATATTGCTTTATTTTTTTGGCTTTGTTGAGGAGATGAGAGATTTTATCAGTTCTAAATACATGCAGGTTTCTCTAGGTTACTGACCTGATCTCCCCTTATTTCTCTGCTCTATCTTATCTGATACCAGGGATGGCATCACAGATCGGACTATGGGCAACTCAAGAAAAGTGTGTTACATCAAACAAGTAATTAGTCTCCTTTGTTTGTTTACTTTGAGCTCTGTACTTATAGATAACATCTCCTGTTCTCATGTCAGTTCTATTAGAAAAGCTGAGAATGTCAAGCTATGTTAATCACTGCTATAGAACCATGCACAGCCTGACCAAGAAGAAAACAGGATGCATGAATCCGAATCGGCTTTTGGCTCAGTGAAACAGCATAGTGAGACAACCCCTTTAAGCCAGTTCTAGGCACAACAGAAAAGTTTCCACCACAAATCCATAAAAACGTCACATTAGATGCACAGCAAAATCTGATTATGTAAAATGTGGATTCTGTTGTGCCACAGAACTCACCATTTGAATTGCAAAGGTAAAATCATTGATTAAATACACAGCTTTTCCACAACAAAATAAGCCTAGATTTGAAGATCAGAGGAGCAGACTGATTTTCTTGCAGAGTTTTTCCAGTACATGTGGAGGGCTGTTCAAAACAGAACAGAGAAAAAATAAGGCTTAGCGCACACACAGTATTTACTAGGGGTTAAAATCTACAGAAAAGCATTAAAGGCCACATGTATGAAAGCTTCTAGGTCTAAGACTTATTTGTTGCCCATAGCAACCAATCAGAGCTCCCCTTTTATTTTTTCAGAGCACTATATGAAATGAAAGGGGAGCTCTGATTGGTTGCTATGGGCAACAAAGAAAGTCTTATACCCAGACAGTTTTCATACATGTCCCCCTAAATCATAGTTGCCAACTTTTGAAAATGAAAAAGCAGGAGATTTTAGACGGCGGCGCGTGTAGTGCGCCGCGGCAAAAATTTGCATGGACACGCCCATCTTTACGGTATGCCATGCCCCCTTCAAAAAGCCACACCCACTCCACCTAACTGCATAACGGCTTTGGAAGAAAGCCAGGTAGATGCCCTTATAGCCAGGAAGTAGCCCCCCATAAGCAGGTAGAGCCCCTTACAGGCAGGTAGATGCCCCCTTGTCGCCAAGTAGATGCCCCTCTGTAGCCCGGTAGGTGCCCCCATTGTTGCCAGGTAGTGGCCCCATTGTTTGCCAGCTAGTGCCCCCCATTGTTGCCAGGTAGATGTCCCCTCTGTTGCCAGCTAGTGCCCCCATTGTTTGCCAGCTAGTGCCCCCTCTGTTGCCAGCTAGTGCCCCCCTCTGTTGCCAGCTAGTGCCCCCATTGTTGCCAGGTAGATCTCCCCTCTGTTGCCAGGTAGTGCCCCCCTCTGTTGCCAGGTAGATCTCCCCCTCTGTTGCCAGGTAGATCTCCCCCTCTGTTGCCAGGTAGATCTCCCCTCTGTTGCCAGGTAGATCTCCCCTCTGTTGCCAGGTAGATGTCCCCTCTGTTGCCAGGTAGATCTCCCCTCTGTTGCCAGATAGATGCCCCCATTGTTGCCAGGTAGATGCCCCCATTGTTGCCGGGTAGATGTCCCCTCTGTTGCCAGGTAGATGTCCCCTCTGTTGCCAGGTAGTGCCCCCATTGTTGCCAGGCAGAGCCCCCCCCTCGAGCTAATAAAAATAAAATAATAAAATCCACTTACCTCACCAGGCTCCTGCAGCGCTGCCAGCTCCCGACCGATCTCCTCAGCGGCGCAGGGGGAAGTGAGAGCAGCCGCGCGTCACTCCCCTGCAGCCGCGCGTCACTTCCCCCTGCGCCGCTGACCTGTATGTGCGGCGCACACACCGGCACCGTACATACAGGGGGAGGAGGGAGGAGGGAGCGATCCCTCCTGCCTCCTCCCTGCACAGCGAGACTCCGGGCGGGTGAAGCGGGCGCAGCGGCCGCTTCACCCACCTGTAGGAGCGGCCCGGCGGCGCCAGCATAGCGCACTAGCGCTACTCCGGCGCCGGCGGCCATTTAACGAGCCCCCGTCGCCTGCTGGCGGCGGGAGGAATGTCAACTCCCCCGGGAGGGTGGGAGGGGACCCCAAATAGCGGGACCCCCCCGCCAAAAACGGGAGAGTTGGCATGTATGCCCTAAATGCGCTGTAAATGTTTCTATGATTCAGCATGTAGCAATGGGTTGAAGTCTATGTGTTTTTTGTAATTCATCATGCTTTGGGAAAAGCATATTTTCTGGTGTTTTCACCATAGGCTTCTCTGTAGAAAAAAAAAAAAAAAAGGAAAATTGCATCTAAAATATGACAAAACCACTAACAACGTTATGAAAAAAAAAAGTGAAGGATGGTTCTGAGCACACTTCCTTTCCTCGTTTGTCCCTCTACCTCTCTTCCTGCAATGAGATCATAGGGTGTTGAGAGACTGTCATGGCACCTGGAAGCCTAATAAAAGCTTCCGTAGGAGCAGCGTTACTGTTAGGCTATGTTCACACGGCTTATTTTGGGACGGATTTCAGTCCGTAATTCATGCCGTACTGTGCGAATTGCGGGTGAAATCCGTCCCAGTCATTACGGTAATCCACAGTTCTCATAGAGAACCATGGATTCCGTCTCCTCTCCCTGCTCGTGAAATACGGCGAGCGGGGAGAAAGTGACAGGTCAACTATTCGCGGTGGTATACGCGGCGTGGATAACGAATGTCTATGGGGACGGCGAGCTGCCGGCCCCCCTGCCTCGCCCTCGCTGCCAAGTACTCAGCGTAATTGCGGGCGAAATCCATCCCGCAATTACGTGTGAATAAGTCGTGTGAACATAGCCTTACTATTACTTCCTGCCATCTTTGGTGACTAGGGGGAATCAGTGTTAAAGTAAAAAAAGATTAAAAAAAAAAGTTTTAAAAAGGTAAAAAAAAAAAAATCAAACAAAATTAAAAAAGTTAAAATCACCCCCCTTTTGCCATTTTACAAATAAAAAAAATAGCATAAAAAAGGTACACATATTTGGTATCACCATTTCCGAAAAAGTCTGATCTATTAAAATCTAACATCATTTATTATTTAGTGTGCTGAACAACAAAGAAGAAAAAAAATTCCAGGCACCAGAATTGCATGTCATTTATTTTGGTCATTTCAAGAAATTCCCATGTATTCCAAACTGGTAGCAAGAAAAAGTACACTTCAACCCACAAACAATGCCCCTCACTCAAATCCGTAGGTGTGTACAAAGACGTTATTGGTCGCAGAAAATGGCGCCGCCACACAAAGTTTCAAAAATAGAAAACGTTTGGAATTTTTTTTACAGCACCAAAATCATATATGTTTGGTATTGCCGGATGCGAATCAACCAGTAGAATACAGATAACACATCATTTATACCAAAGATTGAACGCCTTAACAGCAAAACCACCTGCAAATGTTTTTGTTTTTTTTTTCACATTTTGTCCCACTTAAAATTGTTTTGCGGTTCCCAGTATATTCTATAGTACGGTGAATAACACACTAGAAAGTACATCCTGTCCCACAAAATAAAAGCCCTCATTTGTCTATGTAAGTGGAAAAATAAAAAAAAGTTATGATTTTTGGGAGACGGGGAGGAGAAAAATGAAGAGCCATTTTCTTTCTTTGAAGGGGTTAAAGGTTTGTGGTTTCTGGTTTTTTGGGTACTAAGTTTTTAGTGCATAAAATATAATCTCAAGTCTCTGCAAGATAGGGTTTTATCACAATAACCTAATTTTGCCACTCAGATTGCATCATGCTGACAGCGTGTTACTGATGTCACCTGGAAATATTTGTGCCGTTATGTAATCAATGAATAAGCACTTCTGTGTATACAGGAGATGAACTTTAAGCCGTGATCTGTTACACATCAGGATGACAATGTTTGTATTCTGTGTAAAGCTCATTCTAATAGGAGGCTATGAGCTCATGTTTTACATTCAGGCTATGTCTCCACTGAACACATTTAAAGTTGTTTTTTTCAGCTTTATCGTTTTCTAAAACTGCTGAAAAAACGGCTGAAAAAAAAATCCAAGACTTTAAGGCAAAGCAAACGGCTTAAAAAGGACCATTTCGGCCGTAAAAAAAGCGCCGAAGTGGGAAACGGGCCGAAAAAAAGGCCCCTTCTTTCGGAATTCACAGTTCTCATAGAGAACTATGGATTTACGTCTCTCCCGCCCCAAGCCCCCGGGGGGGGAGATAAATTTACAGTCACTTTTGCGGCGATAGCGCCGCTAGCAGTATTGTCTATGGGGCCGGCGAAGTGCCCGGCCCCCCTGCTCATCCCCCGCTCCGCCCCGCCCCGTCCCCGGCGAATTTTGGGGCGAAAAACGTCCCCCAATTAAGCCTGTGAACTAGCCCAATGTAAAATGTTCTGTTTCTCCTAGAAAATTTTTTTTTCGGCTCACTTTTTGTGTGGTGTTTTTTTTAACCCTTGAGAAACCCCAGACGGGGAAAAACATTTACTATTGGCACTGGACTTTTTGGCGCACTTTTTTTGCAGAAATCCACAACAATTGTAATGCTGTGCATTTCTGGGCAAAAAAACAAAACAAAACACAAAATGTGCCAAAAAACTTGTTTTTCAGCAACTTTTGACAGGCAGTGGTAAAAAAAAAAAAAAAAAAAGCAGTTTTATGACCATTTTTGGTTTTCAGTGAGTTTTTGTCCAATGCTGTGTAGACTTAGCCTCAGTCATAAAGGATGAAGGTGGTGAAGATCTTGTAACAAGCTCAACCTTATGGACAGGGAGAGAAAGGAGACAAAGCCCCCAATAAAAAAGAAACGTCATGTCAGGCCAGGCTCACATCTGCGTTGGTGGTTCTGTTAGCAGCTTCCATTCTAGATCATCTACATCTGGCACGGTTGATATCCCTCACGTAACAGATGCAGCGCTGCTGTTATTTTCAGTTTTCTGTTCCTGTGACTGAACAGAGACCCAGAAAGAGCAATGCAGATTACTTTTTGACACTTTGCCTTTTTTCAGTCTTTTTTGCCCCAGGTAGTGTAGGAAACCTTTTGCTGCGTGGAAACGGTCAACAAGCAGCCTTGCTGCTGGTGACCTTTGTTTCATGTCTGTGTTTACTCTTTTGAAGTGTTCTGAACCTGACTGTACTAATGCCAGTAAGGCCTCATATTTTAACTGTATTAGCGTCTGTCGCTGCACACAGAAGCTTTATGGTCGGACGGGATGGGCAACTGCTCGGACGCCACTCGCGTGGAAAGGTGAGGGAGCAGAGGTGCCATTAGTACGCTCCCTGTTAAAGTTAAATTGTCGAATTTATTAGTAGCAGCCTCCCCAGCCAATTATACATACGGATGCTGCTTAGCGTCAGGCGCTTGTGTATGGAGAATTGCTGGCAACGTACAGGATGTCTATCAACACATTACTGTATAAAGAGTTCATGGTGGGACATCTTTTACCTGCTGCCGGTACCTGATAAGGCGATTGAAGCCTGCATGCTGATTGGAGCTTATGAGAATCCCCTGATGAACCCCCGGACATACTGACAGAAAAGGAGAGGGGGGGGAAACGCGTCGGGATATAGGAATGAAGGATGAGGATCAGGTTGTATATCTACATGTATATGTGATCTTTAGGTTTGGGTTTGTATTAATGTATGGAATCTGCCAGTGCATATGTAATTGAATCTGGAGGATAAGCATCTAGTATATACTGGTCACATATATATTTCATAACCTTTTGATCAACATAGAGGGACTATGTAAGTATTGAGTAGGGCGAGCTTTAGAGTGTTGGGCCATCCTTTTTTGGACGATTACTCGACTTTTGATAGGTAGATAGTGACTTTGGTAGGGTAAAGTAACCCCGAAACTAGTCCCTAACTGTTAGTAGTAGTAATTGTTATGTCTTCACTATTGGTATTTATAGAGATAGGTTTTTGATTTTAATAAGAATTAATAAAAGTCATATTTTAGAGTTGTGGATTTGCTTAGCCTTTTTCAGCGAGTTTTTTGTATAAAGAGTTCACCCTGCACGGTTTTTAGTGTAGAGCCAACAATAAATGCCAGAGCCACACGACCGGTTACCACTCCTGGCCGCCGCACCATTACATAGGTCACAGGCAAGAGCCCCTTCTCCACCATACAAGTACTTTACTTGTGTAAAGGTAATTTACTTTTATTGCACATACACACAGCCCTTCCATCATGTAATAGGTCAATAACCTTTTATCTGTACCACACACATCCCCCCCCTCTTAAATAGCATATATATATATATATATATATATAATGTGTGTGTGTGTTGTACCTTTACACGTATGAAATACATAAGGGAACCACTTGCAGCCATCACATGAATGCATTTCTAGGGGTGGGTAAGGCGGGTCACTTCCTGGGGCACTATTTTTAATTAGAACAAGGTGGCACCCCTTCCCTACCTGCAGCATACATTTATGGCGGAGAAGAAGGTTACATAGTGCTCTGGTCCTATGTAAGTAGCGTGCTGGAATGGTGCGAGAGCGCTCAGGAGCTGAGCTCACACCATGCGCTGCAGAGCCAGCTGTTATATACAGCCAAGCACCTGATGCAACTGACGACCCTGGCAATTAACCCTCTAGATGCCGTGGGTTGTGTATTACCACATAACTTAGTGTTTGGAAGAGAAAGGGGGCTCCCCCTGTCAACTGAAGGAAAAATAAAAACCTCCATTTTGTCTGTTATAAATACTTATGGCGCCCTGAGCAAAATGGGAGTGTCAGTTATATATCCATTGCAGTACTGTCACGTGCTGCAACATATTACTATAGGTGTTGAGTGAAAGAGAAAAACGAAAAACAGCACCTCCCCCCCCATTACAAATGCCTAATAAATAGAACTAAAATACATAGTACATCATAGTAGATGGAGTAGATCTTATCTCCTACTTTTGCACACCAGCTTCCTTAGTTAGCCACCACCTGTCTGCTCTTCCAGGGAGCAGCAGACGTCGGATGAGCAGTCACTCCCCGCTCTGTTCCTTATCCTCTCAGTAAACTGTGTGTACATTACTTACTGAGAAGCTTTAACCTTTTAGAACTCTATAGCCTTGTGCACTACTGTTTACAAATCTCCAAAACGTATATCTCTAAAACAGGATCAGCTAGGAATAGCAGAGCCGATATGTCAGACACTACTGTAGAACCACCTAGAAAGTGTGAGGCTGAAGCAGCCTATAAAACAGCATGGCGAGACAACCCCTTTAAGGAACAGGCATTTTTTTTTTTTTTATTATCAATGTAACTTTATGGAGGGGGGCTAATTTTTATGGGTTGAGTTGTATATTCAGTGGAACCATTTTGGGGCACATACTAATTCATTGATTGATTTTACTAGCTTTTTCTGAGGTGAGGAGATTTTGTTTTTCTTTTTGTTGACCTTGTGGTATAAATAATCAGTTCTGTTAATTCTACAGCTCGGTTTCATTACAGGGATATCAGGGAATTGAAGGCTTTACTACTTTTGTACAACAAACACTTAAAAAAAAAAAAAAAAAAGCTATAGAGTAAGGAGACATCTTATTATTGTTTTTTATTTTAAATGTTCATCGATGTAACCATATGTGGGCATGTTTTATGCAGGACGAGATGTAGTTTTCATTGGACCCATTTTGGGGCACGACATTTATTGATTAACTTCTATTATTTTTTGGGGGGAGTAGGAGGGTAGGAAAAAAACTTCTGCCATTGTTTATTTTTTATGGTGCTTGCACTATTATGTCAAATTACTTATTAGGATTGTTATGATCATGGCAATACCGCATATGTGTATTTTTTACATACACAACACACCTGAGGGGCCTTTGTTGGGTTTCCGCTGCTATGGCGACCCACGGTTGTGTTCCAATGGGTGACAGATGGGTCCCTTCTTTATGTCAAACCACTTGACTATTGACCGAGGCATCTAAGGGATAAAATGGTGTTGGAGTTTTCCTCCAGCAATTTAATAATCTGATCTGGATAATGAACGTCAATTTGCAGCAACCAGTCACCACGACTAACGAACACACACGTGATTTAGCGCTAAAGAGTTAATATCCAGTGTGGCTTTATACAACTTGGCATGTATGAAAGTGACTCACTTCAGTTACAAAGACAAGCTGACCGAACTCAGACCAGCTTCTAATATTATCTCAGGGGCTCGTAAACTTTCTCCACCCTTTACCTAGGCAAATACTGTACTTCAGCACAAAACTATCTTTTATATTTGCAGCTAAATCTAGGAGCTGTATTAAAGCAGCAACTTACCACAAACCAGAAAACAAAGGGTTCTATTACAAATTGAGCATCTGTAGGTTGTAGGCAAAAAACAACCCGTGGTTTAGGTTCAGTGGGAAAGTCTGGAACAGTCATTGATCTGGGGCAAAGATTCACCTTGCTGCCCAGGTATGCCCCTACCAAAGCTATTCAAAAAACAAGATTCTTTGAAAAAAACAACAAAGCACAAGGATTTTAATGACTTGAATCTGGGCTCTTCCTACCCTGTTTCCCCGAAAATAAGACACCGCCGAAAAGACATGGTGCATTTTTAGTTATGAAATTCAGAGTTTGGCTGCTTATGCTGATGTTTGTGATGAAATCACAGTATATTAATACATGTTGATGTTTTGTTCAACAATAAATACAATTATTGTTCATAGAAAAATAAAAAACATCCCCTAAAAATAAGTCTTAGCTCATCTTTAGGAGCAAAAATTAATATAAGACACTGTCTTATTTTCGGGTAAACAGGTAAGAAACTACAACTCTCAGTATGTCTTTACAGTTTTTGGCATTAGGACCCTTTTAAAACTAATTGTATGCATGAAAAACTGTTATATCACCTCAGTGTTTTTTTCTAAAGTTAACATGCATTTTCATGATGTTTTAGTGGCATTTGTTATTTAGAGTAATTTTTTTATATGTGGTTTTCAAGTCCTAAAGAGAGTTTAAGAAAAAAAAAATGCTACAAAGTGTTTTGTATGTACTCTTATTTTTCACTAGAGACATCATTATAACATCTGACTGTAGCGTTTCAATCCAAAAAAACCACACAAACACATTTTTTTTTTTTTGCAAAATGCTGTGTGGGAAGTCAGTCAGGGATTAGCCACTTCATCAAATTTGATAATGTAAACTGCTGTGATGTTAAACATATAACCCTCTTTCTAAGAGGTACACCCCAGAGATGCGGTGTAAATAAAACCCACTGATGTGTCTCCTGTGTCCAGATTGATGGCCAGTGATCTTCGTCCCCGTCAAGATCCCCGACTGTCCCTATGAGCATTTGTATATCACAAGGGATTATGGGAAAGGGGCTGAGAAGCCCACAGCGCCCTCTGTTGGTTGTAACAAATCCTCAATTTGCTTTTGACCCACCGAGTCTTGAGAAAGCAAAAGGGATTTTTTAGCCAAGCCCGTATCTCTCATCTTCAGACAACGCTGTTTCGGGATTTTGTCCCTCTTCAGTGCAGAGTAGAGAAGATCTGGCTGGCTGTGTGGGAGGCATCGAGTAGCTCAGGAAGGGAAGATCTCTCCTTAAGGAGAGCACCGAACGAACGGCTTGTAGAGTTTGTTTTGCCTTTTAGCCTATATGAGCATTTGTGACAGCATACTTGCCCCTGAGCATCCTTAGGGTAATAATGAAAGCACACCTGCCCCTTGCTGCCACTGTGAGTGTGTGATTAATGTGACTGCTCAGCTACCCTTGACTGTTCCTGTGAGTTTTAGGATATGGTCACACGACTTATTTTGGAGTGTATTTCGGCGCGTATTGTGCTTAATACACGGCGAAATGCACCCCACAATTACGGTAATCCATAGCTCTCATAGAGAACTATGGATTACGCCTCCTACCCCCCGTGCGTACAATACAATCGTATTGTATGCGCAAAGAGATAAGTGACATGTCCTTTATTAGTAATGCATGTCTATGGGGCTGGCGGGCTGCCGCCCCCCCGCACCTTAGGAGTACGCGCGAGCTCCCGAAACACACGATGTATTGCGGCGCGTACTGTACGCGCCGCAATACATCGTGTGAACATAGCCTTAGTGACTGTACACTGGCCCCCGACTGTCCCTATTAGTGTTAGTGACTGCTCATCTGCCCCTGACTGTCCCTGTGTGGACGGATGAGAACTGTGTAAAACGGATCCGTAAAACGGATCACAAAAACGTCGTGTGAACAAGCCCTTAGTGGTAGTGACGGCACACCTGCCCTTCACTGTCCCTATTAGTGGTAGTGACTGCACACCTGCCCTTCACTGTCCTTATTAGTGTTAGTAACTGCACACCTGCCCTTCACTGTCCTTATTAGTGTTAGTAACTGCACACCTGCCCTTCACTGTCCTTATTAGTATTAGTAACTGCATACCTGCCCTTCACTGTCCCTATTAGGCTATGTTCACACGGCTTAACTGCGGGACGTAATTACGCCCCGCAATTACGCCGTGTGGACGGGGGCGGGGCGGGAGCGGGGGAGTGAGCGGGGGGCCGGCACGTCGCCGGCCCATTGACTTGTATTACCAGTGGCGCGTATATGCCGCTGGTAATCCACATGTCAATTATCTCCCCGCCCGGCGGATTCGCTGAGCAGGGAGAGGAGACGAAATCCATAATTCTCTATGAGAACTGTGGATTACCGTAATGAATGGGCCGTTTTCAGCCTGTAATTTGCGCACTTCGGCGCGTATTTACGGACCGAAATACGGCCCATTTTAAGCCGTGTGAACATAGCTTTAGTGTTAGTAACTGCAGACCTTTGAGTAAGGAAAAGAAAACATCTTCAGTGTCAGCATAATCAGTCCTCCAAAAAATGACTATTTAAAAAGGTACAAAAAACATTAAAAAAATGCAACACATCTAACAAAGCAACTGCCTTTTTCAATCATCAGCCAAAATGTTGCATTTTATATGTATTTTGTACCTTTTTAAATAACTTTTTTGAGGTTTTTTTGGAGGACCAATTACGCCGAGTATGGACTAACTCTCCTATCAGTGATCTTGTTCATCTATATCAATATTGTCTTTCTGAAGTATTGGAACAACGGTGCTGTTCCCAATTGTCTTTTTGCCTGTATGGGTTCGGAACCGCATGCCTGATCCCTGCACTCAGTTCCTGACAGTCAAGTTGTGAACCTGTTAGGCTGGGTTCACACGGTGTATTTGTAGAGCGTAATTACGCCCCGCAATTACGCCGTGTGGCCGGCACCTCACCGGCCCATAGACATTCATTATCAGCGGTGCGTATACGCTGCTGGTAATTCACATGTCCCTTATCTCCCCCCGCGGCGTATTCGCCGAGCAGGGAGAGGAGACGTAATCCATAGTTCTCTATGTGAACTGTGGATTACCGTAATGACTTGGACGTATTCCAGCCGTAATTTGCGCACTCCGCCGCGAAATTACAGACTGAAATACGTCCAATTTTAAGCCGTGTGAACATGGCCTTACTGGAGCCTCAGGCAGCACTGGAGCCTAAGAAGGTAAAGCGCTGGAAACCAGGTAAAAAATGTGAACCTTAACCCATTTACTTCAATTAACCACAAGATTTGTCCCCATTACCCACTACCAATAACCACCAAAGATAGTGTCTCAAAGCAGAACTTTTCAGTTGTGAACAATCCTCAAAATCTGACCTTACGTAGTTACATAGTTTATGAGGCTGAAAAAAAGACAGACGTCCATCCAATTCAGCTATTGTGCTACAGTGTTTATACAGGGGAAGGCAAACCCCCCTCCCCCCCCCCCCCCCATGAGGTGGAAGCCAATTGTCCTCATGTTAAGGAAAAAATAATTGTTATATTATTACACTCTAGTAATGCATCCAGACCCTTTTCTGAACTCTGTTAGTGAATTCAACATGACAAGTTCCACTGACAGAGGGTTCCACAGTCTCACTGCTCTTACAGTAAAGAATCCCTTTGCCTATGTAGAAACCTTCTTTCCTCAAGACATAGAGGATGCCCCCTTGTTCTGGATCCAGTCCTGTGTATAAATAAAATCTTGAGAGAGCTGGTTTTCGGCGTGGGCAGCGTGACATTATCATGGTGCCTATGCCAGGACGTGGCTCCTGGGATTTCCTAGGCCAGAAGCCTACGGTAGGAAATACAGCAGCACAGGAGGTGATGACATTGCAGTGGGTCCAGGCCTGTACACCGCAGGTGCTGAGTCGAGCCACTGGGCAGGGTAGGCGGTTACCCGTGAGGGCCCCCTGTGCTCGTGGGGCACCTGGGCAACCGCCTACCATGCCCAATGGAAAAGATGCCCCTGCCTTGATCACAGCTGGGATCAACAACCAGACTCCAGTCAGAAATGTGTAAGCATGAATTTGTTGCTTTTAAAAGTATTAAAATACAAGAAATTTTAAGGCTGCAGTGACGATATCCTTCTGATTTTGCATCGAGTATGCTATAAGCTGAGGGGTCGCCAGCATCTAATGGACACTCTACAGAACTATTGCTGGAGACTGCTGTGAAATACTAGGGCAGTGGTGAATGCTGTGACTGTTCTGAGTTTATATATAATTATTAACACCTACCATTATTCATTCCAAGATGCTCAAACATTGGTATGGAGGGTCTGTCAGCAGTGTCCTCCGATTTTGTGACCAGTCCTTCTTTTATAGCATCATACCCATTTAATACAACAGAATTCTCAAAGAATATTTGGAGGCTGAAGACATTTCCATACTGTTTACCCAACTGTGAAGAGAAAAATATGAAAAGCAGATAAAACTGCAACTAAAAATAACTGCATTTCTATAATGGTAACATATACCACCTGGTGTAAAAAATATATATTATCAGTACACCATGAAAAGCAAACATAACTTTCACGAATTATGTTTTTTCTGAGTACCTGCCTAGGAAGCCAAAGAGTAGCATTTAGAGAAGTTGTCCATTCTCTTAGGCCCCATTCAGATAGCATTTGTGGTATCTGCCAGCACAACGTAAAAATTTATCCCAACGAATACCATGGGGCCATTGACTTTCTGCACTGGATACAAAAGCATGGTCAACCACACTTGTGTCAGGTGTAGAAACTGCACACGTTCACTATATAGGGCAAATGTGGTTCAATTAGGACAACATTTGCCCTATAGAAGACAATGGACCCTTTTGTGGCCCCAACTCGGCCTCCACTAGAATAAAGTTTCACTGTATTCTGACAAATTGAGGCAAATAATGCTATGTGATTGGGACCTAACAAAACATTGTTGCTCAAATCACCTGAATTTTCTTTGGCAGAGGAAAACATATGTAAAATCAGCCATACATACATTATGGATTGTGTTTATACCGAAGACCATATTTATATACGCATAGCTATAACATACACATATTAAAAAAGGTAGAATGGCTCTTTAATTTGAAATGAAGAAGCAAGGAGTCAAGTTTCAGAAAAAATAAAGACTTACATATATTAGCCAGACAGGAGGGAGTGGTTAAAAAGAATATATCTTGCTTTGAGGACCCAGCATTCATGCATTACATGGACAGCCCATTTATTTCAGTAGCCAGTGCACAATACTTTACTCCGTTACTCCTGTGTGTGCTGCTGTTTACTGCTGGGTTCCCCCACATAGCAGTGTCCCAGCAGTAACTTTTTAGCAAGTATGGATTGTCTTTAAACCCTTCCCGACATTTAACATAACTGCACATCATGATGCTCAGAAAAAGGTATGGAGCGAGTTCAGCTTGTGAGCCTGCTCTACACATTGTTGTGCTGGCTGTTAGTTAAAGTTGACGCTTGCCTTCAGTGGCCAGAACAGGAGATAAGTCTGTTCCCAGCTGGTCAACTACACAGATGCCACTGTTAATGCAACCGCAACATCTAGACCCATATGGAAGAGCTGGAAACCATACTGCCAGCCCCAAGAGACACAATTGCAGGCCAACTTGTTGCCATAGCAGCTGGGGGCTTCAAGAAAGTCCCCAGGCCTGTCCCTATTACACTCCACCTCTGGAGAGAGCCATAGGACATATGTTTCTGTACGCTACTCTGTAACACATTAGTATTGCAGAGTAGTGTACAAGCGTTTGTGCACCTATAGTGGTCAAGTACCTTTGAGGAATTAAAAATTCAAGTTAAAAAAACAATGTAACAGTGTTAAAAGTATAAAAAAAAGTTCATACCACCCTTTTTTCCAGTTTACCAAAAAATAAAGATAAAACCAAATTTAAACATAATTGATATTGCCACATATGCAGAATCCAGATCTTTTACAATTTAACATTATTTATTCCTCATTGTAAAAAAAAAAAAAAAAACAAAACGACAAAATTGCAGTCTTTGGTTGCCTAACATCCGCATAAGGGGCCGTTTACACGGCAGTGGACAAATACCGGCCGGGATTTTTCCTGTCGTGCGGCCGTCCCCACGGCGGGGACGGCTTTTCTCCGCGATGAGCGGAGAACAGCCCTCCCCATCCCATTGAGATGCACATGTTCCGTCCGGAAACCGGACGGAAGATTGTGCATGTTCAATGTTTTGTCCCGGTCGCCGGCACAAAAACCGCCCGGGCGGAAAACCCGTGCAGTGGGGACTGCTGCACGGGTTTTCCATAGAGCACAATTGTCTGAAAAACCGCAAACCGGCTGAAAAACCGGCCGAAAACCCCTGCAGTGGGGACATGCCCTAAAAATTGGACTAAAAAGTAACCAAAAGTTTACATGCACCAACAAGAACTGCACTTCAGCCAACAAAAAACAAGTGCTTTAGGTGCTACGACTAAGAACTGTTGCTTTCAATATGTGTCAGTCATTCCTAAGTGTATCAGTATGATGTGCACCGGATTTGAATTTTTTTCGATACTGAAAGAGTTGATAAAAAAAATATTTGACATGGAGCATCTCATCGGTGCTGACCTAATGGACTGTTTCTACTTTGGTGCTCCACTTCTTGGAGTGAGGTATATTCACTGATGTTTGTCTGATGCCAGAGTGGTGATAAAGAGAGCTGGTTGTTTGTCTTTGTGCAAAAAAACAGCCCTCATTGAGATTCAAAGAAGGAAAGAAAAATTACTTGGTTTCAAAAAAATAGAGCTACAAAGCACATTTAAAAAATAAGTTTTTTAAAAAATCTTGTTTAAAAGCAAGTTTATGGCAGATACTCCCTTTAATCTTGTATGATTTCCCCCCCTTGCATAATTACCAACATGATCATTTATAAAGCTGGTTTACCTTGGATAAGCTTTCAGGTAAGTTGCTAAAGTCCAGATGGAAGGTATTTCCAACCAAAGGCAGTGGAAAGGGTCCCGGAGGGTAGTTATGTCCTTTTTTGTTCTTCACCCAATGAATTAGCAGGCAAAGCAGAACAGCAAGGCCTAGACAAGTAGCACTCCCAGTAGGCAGCAAGGATGATGGGACAGACAGAAGTTCCATGTCCAAGTGTGGTCTCGTCTTCCTTGCAGAACTTATTAGTAACTTCTATATAAGATATCAAAACCCTGATTGATTTTATTTAAAATTTTCCTTTTTTTTGCAAAACACCCTTTTCCGGCATTTTTTTCAGTTTCCACAGGGGATTTAAAACCCACAGAGCACAGTTCCCTTCCCTTTTCTGTTTGATTTTCAACCCAACCCCTAAAATACATTTTTTTTCGCCAGTTTACTGAAAATTCGCTGGTGGGCGGTGAAATTCCTAGAACACAAATACGGTACGTTTAAACTACAACTGAACTCCAACCCCCTTGGGAAACATACCCTGGGCCCGTGAAAATAAGTGCCCCAAAAGTCCCATGTATTATGGTAAAATGATGGGGCATTTTCCTGGGGAGCCCATTTTAAACAATTACTGTTTGGTTGGAGAGTTACCATTTTTCCCTTTTGGGTCAGGGGCGGGAGACAAAATTTAGTGAAAATTTAAATTAACAAAACCCCCAAAACCCTTTAATTTTTAAATTATTTAAAGGGTGCTTTCACCCCAGTGCGGTTTTTGATGTTTTTTTGTGCGGGGAAGGCATAACTTTTTAATGCTATACATTGTTGCACAAAAAAACGCACCCAAAAAACGCATCAAAACCGCCCCGTGTGAAGCCCCTTTAGGACTGTGTTCCAAAGAAAAAAAAACCCCCAAAGTACAGAGAACTTGTACGGGTTTTTTTTTTTTTTTGTAGCCCCCAACTGAAAGTCCCTTTATCTGAGTAAAGTGTTCCAGAGTCTGCATGCAACAGACTGTGATGGTCACATTATCACCTTTCCTGCTCCTCAACAAAGTGGTTATTACTAAGCTCTTCTTAGTTCTAGCACCAGCTCATAGAGGTAACACCCTGCACATACATAGTATACACCACCACACCCAATTAACCTCGTCAGCAGCCATTGTTTCAGGATGTAACTTTGTTTTATTTTGCGGGGATTTGGAGCTCGGGTTGTTGTGAAAGTTCTCCTAACACTTTATGGGCCCCTCAATACCAATTATTTAGGCTTAGTGCACGCTAACAAAGACTTTCGGGCCCCGGTGGAAAAATGAAAAAGGTTTTTGTTTTAAATTGTTTTTCCTTTTTAAAACTCATATGGGGAAAAACGGAGTGCAACGTACATTGACCTACTCTTTATTTTTAAATTTTTACCCATAAAATTTTCCCAAATTAAAATTTTTAAAAAAAAAGCAAAGGGAGCAGGGTTTACTGGGGTTTTTTTTTCAAGTTGAAAAAAAATTATTTTCATAAAGTATACGGTTTTTAATGTTATGTCAGTTGGAAAACGTATACCAGTGTATTTTTATAATTCATAAGAATATAAACAAATCTACCCAATTAAGGGAAAAACAGGTGACAGTCAATACAAAAGCTAGTCAAGAGGAAAAAACGGATGCCAAATGTCCGCTTAAAACATTTGTACATTTGACTTTGTTTTTTTTGTTTACATTAAAACATAAAATTTTTGGGGGTTTGGGGGGTAAAATTTTTGATAAAAAATGTTTAAAAGAGTACCTACCCACCTTCGGGACAAAACACATAAAGTAGCAGAAGCCCTAAAATACAAACACTTTCTAAAATAACCCTTTCTTGGGAAAAACCCAAAGCATTTCCCCTATTTTTCATTTTTTAAAAAAAGCGCGGGGCCCTTTAAGACAGCTTGAAGTCGGGCCAAGTGGGCCCAAAATGACGCTTTATGGATGACTGAAATGACAGTTGAAATTTCCCTGGGGTGGGGGGGGTCACGGGCCCGGGGGAGTCTGAAAGTCTACAGCTGTGCACCCAGCGGCAGTGTAATACATCGTTTGGCCTGTGTGCAAAGGGGAGGAGAAGGCTGAAGAAACAGGTAAACTTTTTCCCTTTTTTAAGGGCTTTTCCCCCCAGGGCCCCCGGGGTTTTTTTGGAAAGGTTTTTTCAGCGGGTTTCGTTTTTCGGGACCGCCTAAAAAAAGGGGCCCAAAAATGAGCAAAATTTGGGTCCCCTCTTTGGGAAAACCCCCTTTGAGCAGTCCCCACGGTACGGGTTTTCTCCCCCGGGGGTTTTCCCGCCTCCCGATCCGCTCAAAAAACTTTGAGAAAGGGCACCTTCTTTCCGTCCAAAAACCCGGGTTGGGAAAAAAATTCTTTTGTTTAAATGGGGGGGGGCTTTTTTACGTCATCGTGGGGGGAAAAACCGCCCCCCCCCCACCCCCACCCGCCGGGGCCCGGGGGGGGGAAGGGCGCAAAACGGGAAAAATTAACCGTCCGGAAAACCCGGGAATGGTATTTGTACGGGTCCCGTGTGAACGCGCCCCCTAAGGTTTCTGTTTCACTGAACAGTAAAAAAAAAGGACGAAAAACCCCCCCAAATAGACCCCAAATTTTTAATTTCCCAAAAATTTTGTTTGGGAAAACAAATCATTGCAAATGAAAAAATTTATGAAGGCTTTCGAAAGGCCGTTTGAAAACGTGTAAAATATAAAAATTTTTAAACCCCAAAAATAATCACTCTGGGTAAACCCTATAAAAAAGAAATTCAACTGGCGCCCAAGGGCCGAATGGTACTTTCAATTTTTGATACCCCCATAGACTCTATTGTAAAAAGTCCGCTTTTTTTTTCTTTTTTTTTTTTTTTAAATGGTCGTCTTTTGAAACATGTTCAAAAAAAAAGCCAGGCCGGGGCAGAAAATTTACAAAAGGGAGTCGGGGGAAAGGGGCCCAGCCCCCTTTTTTTTTTGGCGCATTTTTTGGGCCCCGGATTTTTCAATTTTAAACCCCACCCATGAGACCCAAGCCCCCAACCTATACTGGGTGTTAAAAAAGGTTTTTTCTTATAAAATTTTTCCATAAATTTGTCTGCTTTGCCCTTTGTTTTTTCCCGTTCGTTAATAAAATTGATCATGTTTTTTTGGTCGCTAACGTTTTTTGGGTAATCATTTTTTTTTTAGAAAAAATACGTTTTTTTACAAATTTTTGCCCCCTAAAATTCCTTTTCTTAACATATTTTGGCGCTAAAAAAGTTCTTCGTTTTACCCTAAAATACATTTTTAAAACGGTTTTTTGGGGGCCCGAATCTGTTTTTTTTAGGGGATTTTGGCCCCTTAAAATTACTTTTCTTTAATTTTTTTTCCCGGGCAAATAAAGTTCTCTCGCTCCTGATGTTTTAAAAAATTCGTTTTCTTTACGGATTTTAGCGTTTTAAAATTTATTTTTTTACGGATTTTGGCGTTATTAAATTTAAATCTGCTTTTGTCGCAAAAAAACCTTTTTTTTTTACGGGATTTTGGAGTTAATTTATTAGCACCAAAATCCTTTAAAAACCCACAAAAAACCATAAAAACGTTTTTTTTAGTAACCCAAAGTCAGTTTAATTTTTAATAGCCCCAAAAAAATTTTGAAAAAAAATTTTTTATTTTAGCGGACAAAGCAAAATACTCTATTGTCCCAAAATTCTTTTAAATGACTAAAAAGTGACATATAAATGCAAAATGTGCTTTCCATCCCCTTTTGTAGGGCGGAGTTACATCAATGGCTTTAATTTTTGTTTACATTAAAAACCCAAAAGAAAGAAAAAAAACGTGGGAAAAAAAACGCCCCAAAAAATTTTAAAAAATTTCGCAGCAAAAAAGGGTTGTTTTTTAGTGCTTTTAAACAGGCGGGGAAAAGAAAACCCTCATTTTTTTGTATTTGGCTATCGGGTCTTTTTTTTGTCCACAAACGGTGTAGACTTACCTTGAGTTTTGCTTTGCCCTGCTTTTTCTGTATTTTGTGAGGATCAGCACCCCAAACCTCCCACTGTTGGTATTTTTTCCCAAAAAGACTGAAAAGGGGTTTCCCCTAAAACCCAAAGGGGAAAAGAAAAACCTTTTTCCCTGAAAAAATTGGGGAAACCCCTGGATTGCTAATGCCCTTTTAAATTTGAAAAAAGGCCCTTATAATTTCATTTCTATAAATTTCTAGGTGTTTGTGTGGAGGGATAGGTACTCTTTAGTCCCCTGCCAACAGAAAGGTGGCCCTTTCAATACAGGGGGAACCTACTCTATTGCTCCCTTTTCTTGGTGCCTTTTTCCAGACCTCCACTTTTTTTGGGGAGAGAGGATTCCAGCTAAAAAGGTACTCTGCTTTTGTTTTAAAAAGCCTGTGGGGAAATTTAAAAAAAAAAAAAAAAAGGTGAACTAAAAACCCTCAAATTTTTTTTCATGTTTTTTTCAAGTAGCAGAAATTTTTTTTCCTAAAAAATTTTTCTTTTTGTTTTTTGTGTTAGTAGTGTGCTGCTGATTTTGGGGTTTTGTTTGGGTTTTTTACTGGGCCCCACCAGTGTGCACCTATTGGGAAATTTTTCTCCCAAAAAGGGTTTTTTTTGGGGTGTGCAGGCCCAGGTATTGTTTTCTTGGGCTTTTTTGTATTGGGAGAGGGCCCCCTTTTTTGGGTTTTTTTTTACTCCACCCACCCTGTACAGGCTTTTAAAATTAAAAACAGGTACCCTTTTAGCTGGAAGGCTCTCCTGAATGGGGGAGGCTTTTAAAAAGGGGTGGGAAGAGAGGTAAACAAAACAGTTTGGTTCAAAAACTGTTTTGAAATCCCTCTTGCTGTTTTGGGAGGGGGGATTTAAACAGTTTTTTATCAAAAATTGAAATAAGAACCCCAAAATTTTTATGTATTCCTATTCGACCCCCACATTTTAAAGGGGGAGAGGATTCCAGCTAAAAAGGTACTCTGCAATTTATTTAAAAGCCCCGTGCAGGCAATTTTTAAAAAAAATAAAAAAAAATAAATGTGAACTAAGTACTCTAATTTTTTCTTTTATTTTTAAATATCAGGAAAAAGCTTTTCCAAAAATTTCCCAATTCTTTTTGTTTTTTTTTTTAGTGCTAGTAGTGTTTTCCCGTGCATTTGGGGTTTGCTCCCAATATATATCAACAGCTCAATTTACCTTCTCCTCTTCACATGTGGATTTTACAGTGAATTTGCATCAAATTTACTTCAAAGGAAAAACTACCTTTTGTCCTTCTTTGGGTAACCCCACCTTGGGGGCCCTTAAACCCGTTTTACCTTTCTGGAGCTAACCTTCCTACCTAAATTTTTCCCAGTCTGTATACCTACCTACCTATCTGAGGTCATTCCTGTCTAACTTTCTGGGCTTTACCTTCCCATCTACTTACCTGGGGCTTTACAAATGATCTGTGAACTCTATGGCCGTGTTTTACCAGGCTTTTTTTCAAGATGGGAAATTGCGGCCGGATTGCGCTCGCAATTTTCCCCGGTTGAATAAGGGGCGGGGGGCGGGCCCCCCCGGGGCCCCCTAGATTCCATTACCGGGCGTTTTTGCGCCTGGTTAAAGGGCTGTCAGTTTCTCCCCCCCCGGCGGGTTCGCCGAGGGGGGGTAGGAGCGACGGAAACCATTTTTTCTCTATGAGAACGGTTGGGGGGTTTCCCCAATTACTGGACGGATTTGGGCCGTACTGCAGCGAAAAAATCCGGCGGCGTTCGGCGCCATTTGCGCCCGGGAAATTTAAACGTATGAAAGGCCCCCTTTGGGTCCTTTTATGAACCCCTGAGCTTTTGGAAATTTTTGGGGGGGATTCAGGTTAGGTGGGTTGGGTGGGGGCCCTTTGAGCCGCTTTATTTTCTTTTTTTGAAAAAAAGGTTTAGAGTTTCCTTGGCCCGTGTGTTTGCTGGGAAATTTTTCCCAAACCCCGGGTTTTATCTTCATTTATCCTGGATTATGGGGAAAAAAATTTTTTTCAAGAAAGTCTTGGTTTTTTGTCCAGTCTTCCCCCCTTCAATTTTAAAGAAGTTTGGGCTGTTTTTGTTTGCTAAAAAACGCCCCATTCCCTGAAAAATTTCCCCCCCCCAAAAAAAACTGTTGGTTGGTTTTCTTGGGGTGATTTCCCTGCCTTTTGGCCCCTTCCCCAAAAATGGTGTGTATTATTGTAGGGGACCCTGCACTGAAGATTTCTTTGTTCCTTTTTTGCTGATTCTGTCAAAAATGTTTCGTGCAAGGAAAAAGAAATTTAAAATTGCAGTTTAAAAATTTTTCTCTTGGTCGCCCCCCGGTGTTTGGGTTTCCCTTTTTTATAACATTTGCCTTTGTATAACATGTATTCTGCTGATTGGCTGCTAACCTGTAGTTTAAAAAAAAGCAATAGCTCTTTGAAATGTGACCCCCCCCTTTCTTTCCATGAAAACACCAAAAGGTGGCAGGGCAGTTAGGCGTTAGTTAGTTAGTCTCCGCTCCTCCATCGGGGAGGGTGGAGGTTCCGGCAAGTCAAGGTGTGTGTTGGCCCCCCTGGCTCAACCCCAGCCATTCTGCTTGGCCCCCAGCCTACCCCCAAAACCCTTTCCTTTTTTTTTTCCTACCCCCTAAGGGACTCACACAGGATCTTTCCCGTGTACTAAGGAGGGGGGCAAGTCCTTTTAGAAAAAATTTTTGTCCCACCCTTTTGGAATAAGGGGGCTCCCCCCAGCGGTCATAGTTTTTCCCGGCTTTTAAGTCAAAAGGGCCATGCCCCTTTCATGGTTTAACGCGGGGAACCCAAGTAGCCCTTTTTGTCGGGTTTAATTAAGGGGTTTTTCAAGAAACAGGTCCTTCAAAACCAGGTCTTTTTTCTCAAAAAGCCCGTGTCCCTTTGGGGTAAAGAATCCCCTCTTCAGGGAAAAAGGTCTGTAATTTTGTTATCTTTCTTAAAGTTTAATTTCTACTCCCAGCCAAACTCAAGTTTTCCAGGTCTGACACCTTTAAAAGGGCTGTGGTTCATTATTTAAAGCTGCGTTATTACATATTTCTCAAGCAAGTCATTGTTCTGCATTCACAGGGTTTTTGTATTCCTGGGTTTTATCCGAGGGCAAGGGCCCCAACTAGTTATTGCTGCAAATTTAAAAGCAATACCCTTTTTTCCGAAAACCCCGGCATTTGGGGGCGTTTGTGATTGGGTGTCTTTACTAGGGAAACGAAGAATTTTTTTGGGTTTTCGGTCCCTGGGGAAGGTTTTTCCCCCATTTTTACCCCGTGCCTACACCCTTTCCCTTTACAAACCAAACTTAAAGGGGAACCCCAGGTTTCCCAGCAGGGGGTTGCTAGGGTCCTTAAAAAATCCCCGGGGGTCGGGCCCCTTTTTGGGGGTTTTCTTTTGGGTAGGGCTTTGGGGTTACCCCGGGAAATTTTTTACGCCCCCATTTTGAAAAAGCGGAAAGTTTTTTTTTAAAAGAGAAAAACCCTTTTGTTTCCCCGTCACTAATTTTCTGCACATTCCACACGATCCCCTCCCTTCCTCAGCAGTCACTGTTCAGGGAAAAATCACCCAATGACAAAAATTTTTCTTTTTTTGAACTTCTCCCTTTTATTTGGTTTAAAACTCCCAAAAAGTCCCCCAAAAAAATTTAAAAATTTCCCCATGGGCAAATTTTTCCCGGGGGGAAATGATTGTTAAATAAAAACCCTCCCCCACAAAACCAAGACCCCAAAAATATTACTACTTAAGGCTCAAATAAAACCTTTCCCGCCTGACCAAAAAGCGACCACCCCAGGTGACATCAGCTTTTACACAGGCTCTGATTACATATACCACCGCCATTCAGTGACCAGATAGTGGGGGGACAAAGTGTACACAGACGCTGAGGGGTGTATTTTACCCCATACAGTTTACCAGATAGTGGTAAAAAAAATAGTTGTATGTAGGGGCTCTGCAGACTTTTAAGTGTTTTCCTGGAAAATTACAAATTTTTGTTTAAATACCCGGGGACGTTTTTTTTTGATCAGCGTCGTCACTTTCCTTTTCTTCTCCATTTCCGGGTTTAACCTTCATTTCTGATTGCCCCGGCCAAAACTTGTTCCCCGGGATTTGGAAACAAAATCTTAGAATCCCCACTTTTCCCGCAATCCTTAATTTATAGGTTAAAAGCGTCCCCCAGTTAGGTATAAAAAGGGGTCCCGAAGGTATATGGGGCCCAGGCAGGGGATTTGGGGCCCCAGGGCCCCCGGGTTTTGGGGCCCCCAGGCGTAAATTTGGGGGCACAGGCAGTTATAGGGGAAAAAGGGAGGTATATTTGGGGCACAGGCCGGTTTTTATAGGGGCCCGGCAGTAAATTTTTTTGGGGCCACAGGCAGGTTTTGGGGGGACTTAGGCAGTATATGGGGGAATGAGGGGAAATAAAATGGGGGGGACGGGGGCAGTTATAGGGGCCCCCCAAGAAGGTATTTAGGGGGGGGGGCTGAGGCAGTATAAAGGGGGCCACCAAAAAGGTTATTGGGGCCCCCAAGAAAGGGAATAGGGGGGAGTGAGGGAGTGGGATGGGGGGAATGAAAGGGGGTGTATTTGGGGGGATTGGGGGCAAATATTTGGGGGCCCCTGGCAGGTGTTTTTGGGGCACAGGCAGGGGGTAGGGGGGGCCCCAAAAGGGAGGTATATGGGCCACCCGGGAGGGGATATTTGGGGGGCCACAGGCAGGCATTATAGGGGCCCCAGGCAGGCATTTTAGGGGCACAGACGGGATATGGGGGGCCCCGGGCAGTTTTCGGGGGCCAAATAAAAGGGATTATAGGGGCTAGGCAAACCTTTTTGGGGGAAAAGGCAGGGTTTTTGGGGGCCCCAGGGAGGGGGTATGGGGGCCACCCGATGGTAGGGGGGCCCCAGGCAGGGATTTTGGGGGGCAAAGGGGGATTTTGGGGGGCCACGGCAGGGAGGTTTTTGGGCCCCAGGGCAGGCTTTATAGGGGAAAAGGCAGGGATATGGGGGCCCCCAGGCAGGGATATGGGGGCCACGGGAGGGTATGAGGGCCCCAGGGGAGTATATGGGGGCAATGAGGCAGGTAAAGCTTTTAAAAAAAACAAAAAGTAATACCCCCACCTTAACTCCCCCGGGGGGAGCCCGGGGCTCCTCTTCTGTCCTTTTTCTGCCCCGCGCTCCTCCGGGCCGTCCCCGGGGGCCAAAGGCCCATGAGCGCTGTTTCGCCCGAGGCAGGGAGCGTCGCGTGGAAAATTTACGTCTTTGGATGTGCCGGCTGGGGGCGCACGGGGGCCGGGGGGGGTCCTCAGCGCTGTTGAGGACCCGGCAGCCCCGCAGTGTCGGACCCGGCCGGTCCGACCGACTGTCTGCGGAGCAGGGAAAACGCCGCTCTCTGCTCAGCAGAAGCCCCCAGTGCTTTTCGTCCAGGGCGCCATGCACTAAAGGGCCCGTCGGGGCTAAAAGGGCCCAAGGGGGAGAGGGCCCCGGAGCCCGGGGGGACCCCGGGGCAAAAGGGTGTTTTATTCGGGGCCCCCAGCCCCGAAAAAAACGCCTTTTTAGCCCCTGGGTTCCGGGGTATGCCATTTTAGCATCCGGGGTTCCCAAATTTTTGGGCTGATTGACCAGTCTGTATTCTCCCAGTATTTCACAGGTTAAGCTTTTGAATATGCTTGAACATGCTTTTTGTTCAGCAGTGGAGTCTTGCGTGGTCATGGAGGTTGAGTCCATTACTTATTGTTTTCTTTGAAACAATTGTACCTGCTGATTCCAGGTTTTTCTGTAGCTCTCCACAGGTGGTTATTGGCTTTTGGACAACTCTTCTGATATTTCTTTTCACTCCTCTGTCTGAAATCTTGAGGGGAGCACATGGTCGTGGCCAGATTATGGTGAAATTATATTCTTTCCACTTCTAGATTATGGCCGCAATAGTGCTCACTGCAGCCTTCACTAGTTGAGAAATTCTCTGTAACCAATGCCATCAGTATGTTTTGCAGCAATAAGGTTGTGAAGGTCTTGAGATAGCTCACTGGTTTTACCTATTTGGCACCTTGGTAATGAGACACCTTTTTATAGGCCATTAGTTGAACTGAATCACAGAATTTTTAATAAATATTCTTAATATTTAACAACATTTCTATAAGGACATTACAGTCTAATCAAACACAATATAGAGATTACACAATAAACATATATCCCATGCTCATAAGAGCCACTCACAGTTAGTTGTCACTCGATCTCCAAAAAAAAGGGGGAAAAAACAAGGATAGAAAAAATATATACCTCTATCTCTGGTAACCAACCTAACACTCCTGAGACCTGTGCAAAAACGGGGTCATCGCCCCAAAAAGGGCGGCCCCGTAAACTAACTTCTGCCCTAGGGAGCCCCTACAATCTCCCTTCTCTCCTTGATCCTATAATCGCTTCCCAATCAATTACGAAGGAAGCAAAGGAAGGCTAGAAAATTCCCCTCCTGTGCGCAACAACACACTCAGGAGGGTTCATCAGGGGAAGGAAAAAAAGAGAAAAGCAAAAGTCAGTTTGTGACCTGTTTTGCTTTTCTCTTTTTTTTCCTTCCCCATAGGCAGGTATAGGCAGTTTAATGACCCCCATAGGCAGATATAGGCTGGTATAGGCAGTTTAATGTCCCCCATAGGCAGGTTATAGGCATGTATAGGCAGTTTAATGTCCCCCATGGGCTGGTATAGGCAGCGATATGACCGCCTAGGCAGGCTATATGCAGGTAATTGCCCCCATAGGCAGGTATAGGTCCTCATAGGCAGGGTATAGGCAGGTATAGGTCGTTATAGGCTGGTATAGGCAGGTATAGGTCCCCCTAGGCAGGCTATAGGCAGGTAATTGCCCCCATAGGCAGGCTATAGGCAGGTATAGGTCCCCCTAGGCAGGGTATAGGCAGTACTAGGCAGGTATTGGTCCTCTCGGCAGGCTATAGGCAGGTATAGGTTGCCTAGGCAGGCTATAGGCAGGCATAGGTCCCCCTAGGCAGGCTATAGGCAGGCATAGGTCCCCAGGGCCGGACTGGGAATAAAAATCAGCCCTGGCACTAAGCCCCCAGCAGCCCACATACAATATCCGCTTACAAAATGTCCCTTGTTCTCGGACCTCGCCACTTTCTAAAATAAACTACACTATAAAGGTGCTTTCACACGGAGCCTTTTTGGTGCATTTTTTATGTGTTTTTGGTGCATTTTTTATGTGTTTTTGGTTTGTTTTTGTGCAGAAAGGCAGAGTATTTAAATTGCTGTACATTTCTGCAAAAAAAAAACACATCAAAAAGCCCCAAAACCCCCTTGTGAAAGCTCCTCACAAAGTAAAAAAAAAACAGTGATGCAGAGAAACCCCTACCCCAGAGTCAGGTGTGCACTTGCTTTACAATCAGGGACAAGCCCACATACACTACAAAAGCACCAGCATAACCTACAACCCCCCAATCACTCACATGAATCAGTACTGATTCAACATAGAAGTAAAATTACCCGACAGCAGGGATCACAGGAGACGTCACGCGATGGGAGTTGTTTTCTTCCCTACCCCCAAACCTCCATGATGTCCCCCCTGATGAGTCGTTCCCTTCCATTTCTTTCTCCGTCCCGTACAGCATGCAAAGTGTTCTTCTGTGGTTTTCTATGGCCCTGTTAAAAATTTTAAAAAAATACATCTTGACGCCTCTCTCTTTTTCCAGCACTTTCCTATCAATTTCCCCAAACAGCATATGTTAACCCTAAAAATTTAAGAAATTAAAAAAAAAGTAGATAAGTGGCATTTTTAATAAAATAGACCCCCTTAGGGAGGTAGACAGGGCCTACCCCGGGGAATAGCCCTGGGGAGCAAGGGTGCCCCGTACTAGAGAAGCTGGGGCTGCCCGGTAATCAGCCCTTTTTGGGGCTGCCCCCCGGTAATCACCAGGGACTAGGCTGCCCCCGGTAATCGTCAAGTAGGGCCAGTAATTAGCCAGGGGAGGGCCAGTAATTACCCTAGGGCCGTAATTACCCCGCTGGGCCAGTGGCAGTAATTAGCCCCTAGGGGAAAAAAAAATGTAGGCAGGCAGGGCCAGTTTTTGGGCGGGGCATTATTAAAAAGGGCCACTTATAGGTAGGCGGGCTGGTTTTAAAAAGGGGAGGGCAGGGGAGGTATATAGGCAACGGGCGGTATATAGCAGACGGGAGGGTAATAAGGGGAGCGGGGCAGGTAATGGGCAGACGGGGGAGGTATATGGGCAGCGGGGGAGGTATATGGGCGACGGGGCAGGTTTTATATGGGAACGGGGGGGGTATATGGGCGACGGGGGGGTATATGGGCAGACGGGGCATATATGGGCAGACGGGGCAGGTTATAAAGGCAGACGGGGGCTTGTTATAGAGGCAGGGGGGGCTTGTAATAGAGGCAGAGGGGGTTGTATATAGAGGCAGAGGGGGCTGGTATATAGAGGAAAGGGGGGGTGGTTTTAGAGGCAGACGGGGGCTGGTGTAACAGGGGCAGGGGCTTGTGAAAGGCAGACAGGGGGCGGGTGAACAGGCAGACGGGGGCTGGTGTGAAAGGAGCAGGGGGGTTTGGGGTGTACAGGGGGAAGGGGGCTGGTAGTTTTTAAAAAAAAAAAAATAAAAAAAACCAATATTTCCTGAAGTCTCTGCTTCCTCTTTTCTGTCTTCCCCGGGAGGCCGCCCGGGAGCCCATGCAGGGCCGCGGAGCGGGGGAGCATGGTCTCACATCGCGCCCTGCCCCACGGGTGCTGGGGCTACAGACAGGATCAGTAGATCCACTGTTCACCTGGCCGTGCTTTTCACCGCGCGGTGCGGGGGCGGGGCCCTGATGGGGTGCCGGCTGGGTAGTGACCCCAAACCGTGCAGCCGTGTGGCGAGGGGGGCCCTCGGCCCCCCGCCAAAGGGGCGGTCGCTGATTGCCATTAGGGCCCCTGTACGCGCCACAGACCGGCCCGGCATTGGAGCCCCCCGGGGGGGGCACCGTCCTCCTCGGCGGGCGATCCGGGCCCGGGCCCTCGGCCCGGGAAACCCCGCGGCCCACCGGGAATCCGGTTTGCCCTATGGCCATCCGGGCCTGTAGGTCCCCCTAGACGGCTTTTTGGCAGGTATAGGTCGCCTAGGCAGGCTTTTGGCAGGTAATTGCCCCCATAGGCAGGCTATAGGCAGGTAAAAGGTCCCCCTAGGCAGGGTATAGGCAGTACTAGGCAGGTATAGGTCCCCTAGACAGGTTATAGGCAGGTATAGGTCTCTAGGCAGGCTATAGGCAGGTATAGGTCGCCAAATTTCAGGCTATAGGAAGGCATTAGGTCCCCCTAGGCGGGCTATAGGCAGGCATAGGGTCCCCCTGGCAGGCTATAGGAAGGTTAGGTCCCTGAGCAGGTTATAGGCGGATAGGTCCCCTAGACAGGGCTATAGGCAGGTATGGTCCCCTAGGCAGGCTATAGGCAGGTATAGGTCCTACACTATAGGCCCACAGGCAGGCGGTATAGGAGGGCTATAGGGGTTTAGGTAGGATTTTAAAAAAAAAAAAAACAACCACTTACCTGGTCCCCCTGCTCCTTCTCCCAGGGAAGGAAAAAAAGAGAAAAGCAAAAGTCAGATTATGTGACCTGTTTTGCTTTTCTCTTTTTTTTTTCCTTCCCCATAGGCAGGTTATAAGGCCCCTGGTATGGGTTAGGCAGTTTAATGTTCCCATGGGCCCAATATAGCCGGGTTTATAGGCAGTTTAATGTCCCCCATAGGCAAATATAGCTGGTTTTTATAGGCGTTTAATGTCCCCCATAGGCGGGTTATAGGCTGGTATAGGCAGTTTAATGTCCCCATGGGCTGGTATAGGAAGCTTTTATTTTCCCTTAGGCCCAGGCTATAGGCAGGTAATTGCCCCCATAGGCAGGCTATAGGCAGGTATAGGTCCCCCTAGGCAGAGTATAGGCAGTACTAGACAGGTATAGGTCCCCCTAGACAGGCTATAGGCAGGTATAGGTCCTCTAGGCAGGCTACGGCTTGGGGCAAGGCATTGGGGGTAGTCCCTAGGCAGGCTATAGGCAGGCATGGGCCCCCCTAGGCAGGCTATAGGCAGGTTGGTCCTCCTTTAGTCAGGATATTAGGCACTTAGGCCCTGGTATAGGCTAGGTCCCCTAGGCAGGCTATAGGCAGGTATAGGTAGGATTTTAAAACAAAAAAACAACCACTTACCTGGCTCCTCCCTGCTCCTTCTCCCGGCACGCTTTTGAGGTGGCTTCCTTCCAGTTTTTTTGGCGGGAAATGTGCTATTCAGTGATAAGGGGGCGGTCCAATCTACAAACCGCGGACGGAACTGCCCCTCAAAACTGTAATCAAAACCCGACCAGTATTTTCTCTATGCCGTGTGGACGTACCATAATAGACAGAAGGGTTGTGAAGACGTCTAGTGAGAGAGAAAAACTTACATGCTGCCAGCACACATTATTAGTTGCTGAGTGACGATATTTGAGGTAAACACACAGATATGTGATTGAAGGGTGTGTGACCACCCTACTAATGCTCTTGTGTGTGTGTGTGTATGTGTATGTGTGTATATATTTATATATATATATATATATATATAATATATATATAAATATATATATATATTATATATATTACATACACAGTGTATGTAAAATGATAATGATGACTAAACACCTTTTATGGAGGTGCTGGTGTTTTAATAGGATTTCACTTTAGTCATGAGATTGAGGCATTTTATCAACTCTCTGGGTGCACATAGGTTTCTATGGTTATCTGCACACAAGATGGACGTCTGTTATCTGATTAATTTAGAGCAGGAAATGACGTCACCCCCACTGAGGGACTGAGATTGAAGAAAACTAATTATATCTAACAAGATTTCACAGTAGGTAGGTAAGATCAGAGACTAAAAAGCAAGTTCCATCCTGCTGAGAAGACACAGCTGGAAGTGATGTCACCAACACTGCTAGAGCAGAGAGGTGGTCCGTAAACAAACGGGATAAGAATTGTTCTAACTCTGAAAATAAGCAAAACTGAAACAACAATGTGTCTGATAAAAAAAAACTTGATTTACCTTTGCCTACATATTTAAAGCTAATCAATGAGACAGGAATACGCCTTTTCTTTTTTCTACATTGTCTATATACAAAGCATTGAAGGAGCACTGTGTATACATAGAGGAGGTGGTGGTCATATGGCAGAACTGTGCAGTATACATAGTCCTAGCGCAGCACTACTTTACTGTATGTAGTGTAAAAAAATGACAGTAAAACTAATACATATGTTCTCACCTTTAGGTAGGCAATATGTAATTAAAAAATAAAATAAGGAGGTAACCCATTTTAGGGTATGTTACTCTATTGGTGAAATCTACGCTTTGGACACATTGACAAATATAAGTGTTTTTAGAGCTCTCTACTATACAGATGAATATATATGTACCCAATGCAATGTTTATGTTGAATGACATTTTACATCGCTGTTCTGCAACCTTGCTTTGTAATTTTACTTACTGGAAAATAAATAAGATATTTTCAAAGAATAAATAAATTGTTAAAATAAAAAAATTCTGATATAAGATGCCCTGATGTAATTCCTCTAATATAATAAAAAAACGGCAGACACTGAAAGTACAATAACTCTAAGGGTGCTTTCACATGGTGCGGTTTTGGTGCGTTTTTGATGCGGTTTTTTGGATGTGTTTTTTGTGCAACAATGTATAGCATAAATTGTTGTGCCTACCTGCACAAAAAACGCATCAAAAACGCACCAAAACCGCACTGTGTGAAAGCATCCTAAATAGTATCCATACAACCAGTAGAATTACCCAGCTCGGTCTATTTAACTGTTTGTTGTAAAAATGTTGTTCACTACTGGTCAGCCTGAAGACGGGTATGGGTCTGCTGAGAGTCTTTGCTGCTCGTCTATCTCACTGACACTGCAGTCATGCCTCAGTTTGTTGGGGAGTTTGGGTGCTTTCACACAGTGCGTTTGTGGTGTGTTTTTATTGCGGTTTTTAATGCGTTTTTTTGTGCAGGAAGGCACAGCAATTAATGCTGTACATTGCTGCACAAAAATCGCGGTAAAAATCGCAATTTTGCCACGATTTTTATTTAGTAATGTACAGCATTAATTGCTATGCCTTCCTGCACACAAAAAACGGCCCAAATGCATTAAAAACACACCACAAATGCACTGTGTGTAAGGACTCTTTCAGTAACTCACTGTTGGCTGGGACACATCTGCTCAGTGTAAAGGGCCGTTCACACGGCTTATTTTGGGCACAGATTACAGCCGTATTGCGCGCCGTACTGCGCTACAATACGGCTGGAATCCGTCCCAGCCATTACGGTTATCCACAGTTCTCATAGAGAACTGTGGATTCTGTCTCTCCTCTCCGTTCGGCGAATCCGCCGGGCGGGGAGAAATTGACATGTTCATTATCCCGGCGGAATACGCTCCATGGATAATGAAAGTCTATGGGGCCAGCGGGCAGCGCCTCCGCCCCTTATTCAAGCCGTATTGCGGACGGTATCCGTCTCGCAATTACGTCTTGAATAAGCTGTGTGAACCAGCCCTAAAGGTGGGCTTTGGTCTGCTGAGAGGTGTCAGCAGCTCAGGCAGAAGTCACGCTCTTTGCTATAGGAGTCTTTCATCCAAGTGGAGGGTTCCTTTCTGGAGGAATAACTGGTCAGAAATTATTTCAATTTATGAGAAAATTTAAATCCAGTACAGGTGCAATGCAAGTTCTGAATTTTGCCAGTATGACGAACCTAGCATCTGAGAGATCCGGAGCCCGAGTGGTCTAGTCATTAGGCCGTGCATAAAGAACCGACAACAGAAATTTATTTTTACATATTTATTATATAAAAGATAGAAAAAGAAATAAGCAATTTTATCTACCAAAATTGTACAAAAGCACTAACTACTAGTGATAACAAAAAAATGTTAAATTATGAAACTTTAAAAAAGGTAATTAATAAAAGTAATAATAATATTAAGTTATAGCAGTTTATCTATCACAGAAAATTGCTAAAGAATTTTTAAGGGTTAAGTTTTAAGGATTCATTAGGTGCCGTATCAAAAGGGTTAAAGTAGCTCCAAACTAAAGTCTTCCTAATAATGCAATTACCTCATTTCAGTCACTGGACATTCTTTCTCCAATCCTGACACCTAGTGGATACAATTGATTATTACATTACAATAAAGGGAACCTTCATCCAATGTCAAAAAGCAGAGAGGCCCCACTAATTTCAGTGTTTCTGTTTTTGGGAAAGTAAAATTGTGCCCTATGCAAAATTTCCTTCTGGTTCCCCAACCCCATGTAATAGCTTCATATACTGTTGGCATATGTTGCTTTTGTTTATATCTTATTTTTTACTGTTTCCTCAGGATAGGAGAAGGCTAATTTATCCACAAAATTGTTGGTACCCCTCCGTAAAAAAAGAAAAACCCACAATAATCACTGAAATAACTTGAAATTGAAAAAAGTAATAATAAATTTTACTTTACTGTAAATTAACTAATGAAACTCAGATCAAGGGTCCCGACCGGAGAGAAGAACAGTGCTGTTCACCATTCCTCATTCATTTAGGAATCAGTGTGCCCTGACTGCAGGCTTGTTATACAAACAGCCTGGGGGCTACTCTATGTCCACAGGGCTGACTGTACAGATAGTCCCCGGGCTCCATTGGGTCACTGGGAGTCCTGATAACTGATGGAGCAGTGGAAGCCCTCTATTTAAGCTGCAGTCACAGACCGTGGCAATCAAAGGGTTGAACGCCGCAGATCAGAGATTTCCTCCATTTCCCGGGACTTACAGAGACTGCTCAAGGAACAGAACTATTAAGTACAGCTCTGCTCCTAGTGTAGCTGTGGCGCTGCGAAGTGCAAAACCCCTGATTCTGCAGTGACGTCTTTCGACGTTGCTGCAGAAAAACAACCTGCACCGCCTGCTGTCAGAAGATGGTGGGAGATCGTTAAAGGGTTAAACAAACCAAAAACCTACTGTTTATGAGTAGCCACATGCCATTCCCTTAAAGGGGTTTTGCCAAGAAGTGATTTCCTCACCTAACAGGCTGAACTGTCCTCTTGAGCCTTGAAAAAAGGGGCGTTGTGTTTCTGTGTTTAAAAAAACAAGTTCCTCCTCCATAATGTCATTGCACCACCTCCCATGCACACTCCTGAGGCTTATATTCAGTCTCTGTAGTAGAGAAAACATTGTTTGGCTAAACCACAGAGGATAACTGTATTGTGCACAAGCGCTACAGGTTTTGTTTTCTCCCTCTTATCTGCGGAGGAGAGAAGATAATATCCAAGCAGGCTTGGAGCTTCACGAACTGCTGTTGGGGGTGGGGGGGGGCTGAGCAGGGAGTGTCTGCATGTTTACTCAGATTATTACGTTACAATCAGCAGATTCTCTATACAGCAGACAAAGGCTTTCTTCTCACCCTCCCTTCAAAGCTTTATGTGCCCTGCCATCAGATAAGAAGTAGAAACAATGCAAGCTAAGGTAAACAGTCAGGAAACTAAGGGCATCTAAGCAACACTGCAGCTCTCACAGGCTTCCCTTTTTTGAATTGCATATATTTAGAAAAGTGATTAGATACCCATTTTGGAGGATCCCACGTCAATATTAGATTGTGGCAAAACCCCTTTAACATCACCACTACCACAGGGAATGCGTGAAATTTTTTGTTGTTCCCATATTTAGTATAAATTCTCAAAACTACAGCATCATCGCAATGAGGGTAAACTGGACCAGGTCATACTATATATTCACTAAACTGAATATATAGTATATTCTTTTCTCGTCACTTTGCTGTCTGTGCACGGACCCCTGGTGATTGAAGATCCTTTCTATTAAACTCAGGACACAAAGAATTTGCTGAAGTCCATGCTTGTCAGGTAAGGAAAACCTCAGTTAGGATACTTCACACGTCAGCATTTTCCAAACTGAAAAATCCAATGTGGAACCTGAGGCAGAAACTTAAAGTAATAGCTCAGATTTCTGCCTCACATTTTAAGTTTGGCGAGAAAGTTTTCACCGATTTAGACGCGGTTTAGCCCTATTTCCACTATATAAGATATCGCACACCCAGAAATAATAAATATGAACATTTTGTTAGAGCAAACAAAAAGACTCCAACCAAAAAGTTAAAATCACTGAAAAAAGGTACAAAAATACATAAACAAGATTTTACATTCCTCTTGCATGAATAAGCGAAAAGAGAAGCCACAACAGCAGAAACAAAAGTAGAGTTGTAAACACATATATTTAACAAAATCTTTCTATATGTTCATACACAGTAATATAAATATATCATAGTGGTGTCAAAAACACTTAAGATAATGACATAAACGCTAGTATATCAAAAAACGGTATCCGAGCACGGTAACCTATATATGACACCAACCAGACATAGAGCCATATTGCAGCTGAGGTACAGGATTAAGATGGAAAAAAATGTGCTGTTGAGGACAAAAAGCCTTATGCTAGTGTATTATAAGGCAGAATTCTGGTGCAATGACCTTAAAGGGGTTCTCTCACTGCAGTGATTAGCTTTTAACATGTAGGAAAAGATAAATCAAGAACATTACTAAATACATTGCTTTGTTGATTTTGCTTTGGTCAGGGGATAAAAAAGATTTTATCTCCTCTTAGAGCACCACAATTTTAAACGGGTTACAGACCACCCTTTCCTCCCCTCTCCCTGTTTCTCTCTTATCTCCCCATTGCTCTTAGCCCTTTTTCCTCAGTCAGCCATTAATAGAAAACTCCCCCTTCCGGATGTTTTCCCTCCAGAAACATTTTTAACTTAAGAGCCTGTTGTGTTCATAGTAAATTTTAAAAAAACTCAAAAAATTCTCCCCCAACTTAACGGAAAGGGTAAACAACAAAGCAAAAATGTCAATCACTGCTATGCCCACCTACGCTTGACCGGGAAATTTTTAAAACAAAAGGGCGGGGTTGTGGTTTCTGAAAAAATTGCATGATGAGAAAACTTCTGAAAATCTGCCCTAAAGTATTCTGCAGACTTATCTACAGACTGTATTCCCCTTTCCTTTCATTTTAGTTTTCTCCATTTTTAAAAATGTCTTTCTATAGTCAGTTCCTTAACAACCTTTTAAACCCCTTTTAAAATTTTTAACTTGAGTTAATAGATAGGGGAAAGAGTCAAATACATATAGTCCTTTTATGATTGCTGGAGTTTTTTCATTATTTATTTGTGCCCCATAACCACAAAAACCCACCCTTGACGAGGCTCGAAAAAAGATAGGGAAAAAAGGTGTAAATTTTAAAACCCACAACCAAAAGGCAGCAAGGTGCAATTTCTAACCACAAAAGCTTCGTAATGGGCGGACCCGGGAAGGCCCCTTCTTGGGCCACACCCCCCCCCCGCCAGTCCCACTTTTTTGGTGGTCACAAAAATTTTCCCTGCTTCGGGCCAAAGCACCAAACCCCCTCCCCTCGCCCCCAAACCCAAAACGTCCCTACCTATTTTTTTTGATTGCCTTTTGGGAATCGACCTTACCCCACGTTTTTGCCCCTGCCTTGTTGCCCCCCTGTTGCCCTTTCCCCTGTACCGACTTCACTTTAACTTTGGGCCAACTATGACCATTAAAAATTTTTTCCGCCCTATGCCTCTCCCCATCCCAAATTCATTTTACCACATTGATTTTTTTCCCGGGCCCTAGGGAGGGGGTAAAAAAAACCGGGGATTCCCCCAAAGCAGAACCCTGGGGGAAAACGGGGGGTCCCTTTGACCCCTTCTCCTTGACTTGGGTTTTACGCCAACTCCCCGGTGCCCCAAAAGGATAACCCCTTTTTTTTCCCGGTGAGTTTCCCAATGCACCCATTCAGAGTCCCGGGCCTTTTGATATGCTGCCATCATTACTTAGGGGAATTTCCCGAAAAAATTTTCCCTTTTCAGATTCTGGGAAATTTTCAGCACCAAAAAAGGAAAAAATTTCTAAAAAAAAAATTTGAAATCAACAATTAATTATCTAGATAATGAAGCTTGACTTCCATCTTGAGGCTTTTTCCCCCTAATTAAAAACATGGTGAAATTGTTTTGTATATAGCACCCTTTTTTTTTAAAAGGAAAAAAAAAAAATCATTTTTTATTTTCGGGTAAAAAATGGGGGAAAACATTATTTGTTTTAAATAGGGGCGGGAAAAATGAAAAAAATTTCTGTGAACTATTTTAAAATTTAAAAAATTATTTCCCCATTACTTTGAAATTTCAAACGGGTATGAAAAAAGTTTCCTCATATAAAAATTTAAAAACCACAATAAATATTAATTAATATTAATAAAAAATACATCTCTTGTGTTCCTTTTTACAACAAGCTAAATTTGCATATTCATTTAGAGAATGTTTCCCTTTCAATAAGGGGAAACATTTTTTATAATTGATGGTCTTGGTATTTTCTTCTGTACCAAATTTAAAATTTTGCCTTTCACTGTGCAATACTATACATTTAAACCCCTTTAAAGGGCCGGACCCCTTTTTGGGCCTCTCTGACAGACCCCAATTTTTGAAATCTTTTCATTTGTCACTTTATGTGAGAAAAATTTTTGGACACTTTAACCTATCCTTTAAAATTCAGAGTTTTTTTTCCCTCGGACACATTTTTGGCTAAAAGATAGTAAAAAAATTTTTGGTTTAAAAAAATTGATTGTTTATTTGTGAAAAATTAAAAATTTGGTAAAAAAAAGAAAAAAATTTTACCAATTTCAAATTTTAAAAAATTTCGGCATGTAAGACGATAGTTTTCCACTAAAAAATGGTTTATAACTAGCATCTCCCCTTTAGGCCCTGCTGTTTTTTGGCATCTTTTTTTTTTAAAGGCCCTTTTTTTTTTTTTTTTAACGACTTAGGGTGTTTAAAAAATTTTAGTAGAAATTTTCAAATTTTCAAAAATTTTTGGGCAAAAAGCATTTTTTTAGGGGCCCAAATTTCCAGTTTCAAACCGTGCTTTGATTGACCTGTATTTTAAATACCCCCAAAAATGACCCATCTAAGAAACTACCCCTTAAATTATTAAAAACACCCTTTGAAAGTTTTTTTAAACCCCAATAGGTGTTTCACAAAAATTTTAAAAGCAAAGGGGGGAAGAAAAAATTTCTTTTTTTTTTTGCATTTTTTCATATTTTTAATGCTTAATTGCAAAATACGGTAAATTTTTGATCGGGGAAAAAGCAAATTTAATTTTGTTTCCCCGGGTTTTTGGCCCCGTTTTCAGAGTTATCTCAAAATGTGGCCCAAGGAAATTATTTGGGCTAAACCCACAACCCAAATAGGAGGAGCACCTAGGGACTCGGGTTTCCCCTCAATTTAATTAAAATTTTTTATTTAGGGGTCTTTTCAGGTTTGCGGACACCCTAGGGTTCCAAAAGTAATAAATACCCCAAAAAAGACCCCATTTTGGGGAAACTACCCCCCTTACGGAATATATCCAAGGTTTTAGGGGGAGTATACACCCCCACAGGCCCCTTTCAAAAATTTTTTTTACCCGTTCGCCTAAAAATAAAAAAATAATATTTTTTTCCAAATAATCTGCTTTTTTTAAGCTAAAAAAGGTTTTAATTTTTTAAAAGGGAAATTTTGGGAAAAAAAAACCCCCAAAATTTTTTAAACGCAATTTCTTCCAATTGGGGCAATACCCTACAGTGGTTTTAAAAACTGCGGGTTTGGGCGCATGGAGGGGGTAAAAGGGGAGGGAGCGCCTTTTGGTTTTTGGGGCGCACAGTTTTGGGGGCCCCCATGTCCATCTCCAAACCCCCCAAAGAAAATTAGAACGGGTTTTGAAACCTTCCAGAAGTTTTTCCTTTTTGGGTTCAACCCCCCTCGGGGATTACCAAAGGGGGCCCCAGGGAAAATGGGGGGGGGAAACCCGAAATTCCGGGCCTTTTTTTTTTGGGGCCCTTCTTTTTTTTACAGTATTGCCATACGGGAAAAATTAGGGGGATAACTTAAGGGGGGTCGGTTTTAATTACAATGAAAAAAATTTTATATATTTTTTTTATGTTTTTTTTAATTTTTTACAAAATAAAGGGAGTTTTTAAAAAGTTGCTTTTTTAAGTTGTCGAATTCGCCCGGCCAAAAGCTTTTTAAATTTTTTGCATATGGGAGCTGCTTGTGGGTTGTTTTTTTCGAGTGGGGTTGATGTTTTTTTTTTACCATTTTGGGGGGAAAAATGATGCTTTTGATCACTTTTTTTTAAGGTTTTTGTAAAGGGCATTTTGTACAAAAAACAGCAACCCGGGTTTGGTTTTTTTTTTTTACAGCGGTCACTGGGCAAAAATAAAATGCATGCAAGTTTTACTCAGCGGGTTAAAACCCGATTACAGCAATTCCACATTTGAAAATATTTTTTTTAATGTTTTACTTTTTTTTAAAACGCAAAAAAACACATTTTTTTGAAAAGGAAAAACCCTTTTTTGCATCATCGGGGTCTGAAGCCTTTAATTTTTTTTATTTTTCTGTTTTTTGGAGCGTAAAAGGTTTTTTTTTTTGCGGGATGATTAACGTTTTTTTTGGAAATTTTTTTTGGGGGGAAAAGATTTATGATGCTTTTAAATCTGTTTTTTGGAAGGTGGGTTGAAAAAAAAAATACTCCCAATCCTGCAGTGTTTTTTATTTTTTTTTTAAGGGGTTTAAACCGGGCCGTATCCGTGAAAAGTTATTTTTACCTGGGGTTGAGACATTACAGTGACCCCCAAATTTTTAATTTATTTTTTTTTATTTTAAAAAGCACAATTTTTTTTGAAAAAAAGGGTTTTTTTTAATTGTTTTAAAAAACAAATTTATCATCGCTTTTTTCTAATAGCCAGAACTTTTTTAATTTTTTCCGTAAACAGAGCTTGGGGAAAGGGCCCTTTTTTTTTTTTGGGGGAAATAAAAAATTGACTTTTTAAAATTGGCATCATTTTATTTTGATATAAATTTTTGATTATTTTTACCCCCATTTTATGTGTTGCGGGATGAACAAAAATCGCAAAACTGGGGACTTTTTTTTGGGGGGTTTTTTTCCCGTTCACCTTTACGGGTTAATTAACATGACAGATTTATAGGGTGGTTCGAAAGGGCACGCGGGGGGAATCCCAAATTGGGGAAACTTTTTTTTATTTTTTGTCTTTTTTGGGGCAATTGGGTTTGAAAAGGGGAAAAGGGGGCATGTACGGTTTTTTTTTTTAAATTTTTTGGTTTTGTGTTTACTTTTTTCACTTTTTTTTAACTTTTTCATATTTTTTTTACATTTTTCCCCCAGGGGGTTTGCATGAACGATCTTTTCAGATCATTCATGAAAAAGGGGGAAAACAGCTTTGGGGGGCATCGGGGCGTCACCGGGCCCAACCCCGGATGTGTAATTCCCAGCATCCGGGCTGTTTGGCAGGAGCCCGGAAACCCCCCGTTCACCCCTTAAACGGGCGCCGAGATGGGCCCACAGCAGGAGCTCATTTCCCCTCCCGCCCCGCACCCCCGCGAGGGTTCGCGACCACGATGTCCGAATGGGGGGGGTTAATCCCCCGGCGGAAGCCCCACCCCGGCCTTGGGGGTTTGCGGCATGAGCCAGCGGTAATAACCGTTTGGTTTCATGCCGGGATCACCCCGCCCCCCTCCGGCCCTTGTGAGCCGCCAAGATTGCCGTGACTTCTCATCCGGAATTTGCGGGAACCCCTCCCCCGACATTGCCGAGAAGGGCCAAATGGGAAAAGGGGAAAAAAGAAAAGGTCCACCAACATTTTGGGCCCTTTCCAGAAAATAAAAAGGGGGCCCGTTTTAACAGCATTAGGGCCCCTGGGAAAAGAGCTGTGCACGGGGCCCCCCAAACCCAGCCCAAAAGGGGCATTTCCTAATTTAATTTTAAAATGCTGCTAGCCGGGTTTGGGGACACGGGATGGGGGCCCACATGATGGGGGGGGTATAGGGGTCATGGTCAGCCCCCCCTGTCCCCCCCAGGCCAGTCCCACAGCAGGGGCCTAAGTTATATAAATTGCTGCGTAGCCTGGTCTGGGGACACAGGATGGCTGTCCATGACCCATATAGCCCCTCCATCATGTGGTCAGCCATCTTGTGTCCCCAAACCAGGCTATGCAACATTTTATATAACTTAGGAGCTGCTGCGTGGACTGGCCTGTGGGCACACATTAAGTCATGTAACTTCTGCTTGTGGTCAGCCAGCCATCCTGACCCGTGTCACTGTCACTGAATTCTGTGCACATTTTCCATTTTATGCCAATGTCAGTGTCCTTTAGTTCAGTACCACCTTAGGCATTGTATTACTCCTTTAGTACCAGAAGGGCCCTAAAGAGGAAATGAATTCCAAATAGACAAAAAGTGAAGGAAAAGTAAAACAGTAAATGGACAACAAAATGAGGTTAATTAACAATTAAGAGGTACTGAATCCTGTGCGTATCTGTAATGTATTACTCCTATAGGGTCAGACTCGGGCTGACCCACCAGGGAGTCAGTGGATCCCCCAGTGGGCACTGAGCTTCTGTGGGCCCCAGAAGTAATGTCGCTGTTAATTGGGGCCCAGCCACAGCATCCTGCCTCGAACGCCCGGGGTCCTGTGGCTAAGGTCCTCATTTCCCGGGGCCGAGAGGTGTCAGCAAAACGGCCCCGCCTGGTCCCGTTTTTTCCCCCCCTGGCAGCCCAAAAAGGTCTTACCTTTGTTACCGGGGCCCGGGCCCTCTAGTGGTTTAGGGGGTGTGAGATGGGGGTTTTCATGGAACCGGTAAACCCCTGTGTGGTCACTTTTGGAGTGGGAAAAAAAGGGGCCCAACCCGGGGCTCGGACGGGGCCGGGGGGGGAGGTAAATCCTCCGGTGGGCCCCCCCCCCCGACCCCGCTGGGGTCCCCGGAGGCAGTGCCGTCGCCCCCCGGGGCCCCCGGGGCACCCCGGTACGGAGCCCGGGGGCCCGGCGTCCGAGCGCCCAAGCCCGGGCCAGTACCGGGGAAAATTCCCCGACCCCCTGGGTGCGGGGGTTGTCACGGACACAGCCCCACTAGGGGCTGCATCCCTGTACCCTGGCAGGCTGAAGACGTTAGGCCTTCGCCTCCGGGGCCGGCCCCACTGTGACTTTTAGGGGCGCGGGTGACGTCACTTCACCGCGCCCCCTATGAGGTTGGCAGAGCCGGGGGCCCAGACGAGCCCCCGGAGCAGGACCCGGGAGCCAGGTAAGGGGGCTGTTTGTTTTTTTTTTTTTTTTTAACTACCTCAACGGGGCCCCTGGCTACGGGGGGGGGCCCCGACTACAGGGGTCCCTGGACAGGGGGGGCCCGACTAAAGAGAGTCCCTGACACAGGGGGGACCCTGACTCAGGGGGGCCCCCTGACTACAGGTGGCCCCTGATACAAGGGGGGTCCCGACTACGGGGGGGCCTGAAAAAGAGGGCCTTTCCCTAAAAGGGGGGTCCCCTTCCCCTAAAAGGGGGGGCCCCTTCCTACACAGGGGGTCCCGGGCTACAAAGGGGGTCCCTGACTACAGGGGGTGGGCCCTGGCTACAAGGGTGGGGCCCTGGCTACAAGGGTGGGGCCCTGGCTACAAGGGGGGTCCCTGACTCGATACAAAGGGGCCCCTGGTACAAGGGGGGCCCCCCTGGTACAAGGGGGTCCCTAGCTACAAGGGGGGCCCCTGACACAGGGGGACCCATGGTACAAGGAGGCCCCTACTCAAGGGGGTCCTGTAAAAGGGGGGGGCCCTGGTTCCCCTCGGGGCTCTGCTAAAAGGGGGGCCCGGGGATCCTACGGGGGGCCCTGGCTACCTAACCGGGGGGCCTGACTACAAAGGGGGGTCCCTGACTACAAAGGGGGTCCCGATACAAGGGGGTTTTGACTACAGGGGGGCCCTGACATTACGGGGGGGCCCTGACTACTAAGGGGGGCCCTACACAAGGGGGGCCTGGCTACCTAAAGGGACCCTTGACTCCTACGGGGGGGCCGACTAAAAAAGGGGGGCCTGGCACCAAAAATACAAAAGGGCCCCTACTCCCTACACAGTGCTAAAGGGGGGGGTCCTGACTTTGCACACTAGCAAAAGGGCCCCTAATCCTTTTATAGTCCCTAAAGGAGCCCCTAACTGCCTGCAAATACCTAAAGGAGGCCTTAACCCTGTATACTACTTCAGGGAACCCAAACCGCCGTATACTACCTAAAGGGGTCCCTATGGGGCACCCTTATAAAGGGACCCTAATACCTACAGCTTCCCTAACGGGAGAAACCACTCCCTACAGAGGGGGCCTTGCCATTTCCCTCCCAAATGGGTCTTTCTCCCTACCTGGAAATATAATTGAGAGGGGGCAGCCCATGTTGCGCATTTTCCCCCGGGGGTTAGTCCTCTCCCCACCTTCCCCAAACCCCTTAGGATTTCAAGGCCCCTAAGTTATGGGTTGTACCCGCTCTCCAACCCCCGGGGGTTTTGTCAGAGGGGGGAAAGTAAAGAGGGGGCTGGAAAAATTTAGGATTTAAGATATTTGTGGTAATTTTGCAGGGATGAGTGTGGCGGGAGACAATCATCAGGCGGTGTAACGGATCGAGGAAAAAAAGGGAAAAGAAAAAACTCATGAGAGAAGAAACGGGTCCTATCAAGACGTCTCCGGTGAGTCCCCGATTTCAGGGGTTTTTTTTATTTTTATATTGGATCAGTGGTATTCATGTAAATGTGATAACCTGGCTGGTTTGATCTCTTGGGTCTTATATGGCGGGGGTTGTAGGTTATACCGACTGGGGTCTGATCTCTATGTGGTCTCTAAATTTTGGGATGTTGTAGGTTATACCTGAGTGGTGTCTGATTTTTAGTGGTTTATATGGCGGTGTTTTGGTTTTACCTGGGGGGGGGGTGTCTGACCCCTATGTGGTTTATTGGCGGTGTAGGTTTACCCGACTGGTTTTGTCTCTATGTGGTCTCAGTGGTGGGGTTGTAGGTTATACCCGAGCTGGTGTCTGACCTCTATGTGGTCTCTATTGGTGGTGTGTAGGTTATACTGACTGGTGTTTGATCTTTATGGGCCAAATGGCGGTGTAGGGTTTTACCCCGAGTGGTGTTACCTCTATGTGGTTCTATTGGGGGTGCGTAGGTTATACCCGAGCTGGGTCGATCTCTATGTGGTCTTATATGGGGAGTGTTTTAGGTTATCCTGGTTTGGGGTCTGACCTCTATGTGGTTTATATGGCGGTGTTGAGGTTATATTGAGCTGATTTTCTGCCTTTTTAGTGGGCTCTATATGGAGGTGTTGTGGTTATACCCGAGCTGGGTTGTCTTATTTGGGGGTTTGTAGGTTTACTGAGTGGTGTCTGACCTCTATATGGTTTCTTTTGGGGTGTTTTAGGTTTTACCCGAGCGGGCTGACCTTATGTGGTCTCTATATGGCGGGTTGTAGGTTAATCGGCTCCGGTATAATGCCCCGTACTTTTCCCCGATTGCCCCCGTGATAGGGGTTAGACTTTTTTTTTCTTGCTGGTGTTTATTTTGAAGGTGGTGGTTGTGTGCCCCAAAGGGGAAAGTGGAGGGGATATTTTATGTGGGTGGTGGGGGATATTGTATGTGGGTGGTGGGGGTATTGTATGTGGGTGGTGGGGGATATTGTTGTTTGGGGGGGGGGGAATTGTATGTGGGTGGGGGGGTATGGATGGAGCTATTACCTGTGTCTATGATATGTTAGACTGAAAAAGGTGAGTACAGATAGTGACTAATTGCTATTGTATAACAATACAGTTCTGTTTTGAAAAATGTTTTATGGGTAAAAAGGGGGGTTTATTCGAGGGGCCGGGGAATATTTTCGTACGTGGGTGGGCCCCCCCAACATTTTTCCCCCGTGGGCCCCAAACCCCCCTTCCCCAACTACCCAACTACCCGTTGCCCATGTAAGGGGGGGGGCCTAACTCCTGCAGCCCATCTAAAAGGAGTCCTAACTACCCCAATATCTTAAGGGGGCCCTAAGTACCCGCACCTGCTGAATGGGGCCCCAACTAACGCGCCCACCCCGACTGGGGCCCTAACTACCTAAACTTACCAACTGGGGGACCACCACCTACCTCAGCCTAGATAACGAGACCACCCAAAATACCTAACCTAAATGGGACTCACCAACACTACCTCAGCCCACCTAAAAGGGGGGAACCTAATGGAGCCTATCAATTACCCAAGGGGGGCCCATTTTGTCATTGGGTCACCCCGGCCCCTGCCCTTTACCGCGTGTGTCCGTGCCCCTGTCGGGGCCCTTGGCTTCCCCGTGCGGAGCTTACCAGCAGTCTCTGTTGCTCGTACCTGTTCTGTTGCTCAGCGCTACTCAAAATGGTCCTGCTTCCCTTTGTTCTGTCCTCTGTGGGGTTCCCCCCGCGGGGTGTGCCACCCCTAGGGGTAGATGCCAACTCTCCCGCTTTTGGCGGGACTTTCCCGCCAATCAGTGTCATGTAACGCCCACCCCCCCCCCCCCACCCCTCCCTCGCGTCAGCGACATCTCCCGCTGAAATTAAAGCTCTGGCGTCAATACATGGGCGGTGGCCAATGCGCGATATAAAAGTTAAGACGGGCAGCGCACACAGCCTTTTCGGGTCGTGTGCGCTGCCTGAAGAAGGTCCGCTTCAGTAAGTATGAATAATCTGCGGCTGGTGGGGGTCAGCAGCACCTGACAGCACAGTGATTAAGTGTAAAAGTTAATTATACATTGCTGCTGCCAGGTCAACCCTTTTCTTATTGCGGATTGCCGTCCGGACGCGACTCACACTGGAGGCAGCGGTACCAGACGCTGGGAGATGCTATCCGATAGCGTGTACCTGTCAGTAGTTGTGAGTGACCCCCCAGCGGCCGGGACCCCTGCCGCCAGGTGAGTCGGTCACTATCCTGGCCCGGAGTCTCCCCCCCTCCCTCCCCTCCCCTCACCAGCAACAAAAAGAGCGTCCTCCCCTCCCCGTCGGGTTTTCCCCTCGTCGTCGTCGGCCCCTTTTCTTCGTCTCGGGGTCCGGTTTCCCTTTTTCTTTATTGAGTGTGTCCCCCGATCGGCCGCGGTCCCGGCCCCCCAAACGATGCAGGCCAGTGATGCAGGCCAGTGATGCATGCCAGTGACTCCCGCCCCCTCCCCTGTCATGGGCTCCGCTACATATGTTGGGCTCGGCCCCCCTCCTCCCTGTGATGCGGGCCAGTGCCGGCCCCTGTGATGCGGGCCAGTGCCGGCCCCTGTGATGCGGGCCAGTGCCGGCCCCTGTGATGCGGGCCAGTGCCCGCCCCTGTGATGCCGGCCAGTGCCGGCCCCCGTGATGCCGGCCAGTGCCGGCCCCCGTGATGCCGGCCAGTGCCGGCCCCCGTGATGCCGGCCAGTGCCGGCCGCGCCGCCGCCGTTCCCCCTATAGAGAACTATGGATCATGCCTTGTCCCCCAGTGCGTACAATATGGTTGTATATGTTGAGATAAGTGACATGTCAATTATTAATGCATGTCTATGGGGCCGGTGTGCCGCCGCCCTCTCCACACCTCGATAGTACGCGCTGATCACCGAAAGCTCCCGAAGCACATGATATAGTGCAGCGCTTGTGAACATACCCTAAGGGTGTAATGGCTCCAGAATACAATATTTCTAGGAGACGATTGTATTTCATGAGACTTTGAGTCTTCTACCACATTGCCCATACAATGTCACACTGCTTTTCTAAAGTACATATGACTAATGTAAGATCAAATCAATTAGGCCTGATTCCCATCTGTGATGGTGGTTCTGTCCGGAACCTCCATTGCAGAGATAAAAAAAAAAAATGAAGCTTTGGGATCTGTTCCAAAAAAAGAACCCCACTGCACTTGGGTGGACCCTTTTTTAAAACGTAACATGCATTTTTTATAGTAGAAAGAAAGTGACTTTTCCCGCAAAAATCGGGGTGAAGTAAAAAAAATTTAAAATTTTTTTTAATTAATTAAAAAAAATAAATCATAAAAAAAAAAAAACCCAAAGGGGTTTTTTTCCCCCCAGTTTTTTTGGGGGCCCCCCCCCCCCCCAAAACCCCACAAAAAATTTTTCCCCCCCCCTTTTTTTCCTTTTGGAAAAAAGGGGGGGCCCCCCAAAATTTTTTTTGGGGGGGTTTCCCCCCAAAAAAAAAAAAAAAAATTTTTTTTTTTTTTCCCCCCCCCTTTTGGGGGGGGGGGCCCCCCCCCTTTTGGGGGGGGGGGGTTTTTTTTGGGGGGCCCCCCCAAAAAAACCTTTTTTTTAAAATTTTTAAGGGGGAAAAAGGGGTTTTGGGGTTTTTTTTAAATTTTTGGGGTTTTTTTTTTCCCCCCTTTCCCAACCCAAGGGAAGGGCCCCCCCCCAAAACCCCCTTTTTTTTGGGGGAAATTTGGGTTTAAATTTAAATTAAAATTTAAAGGGTTTTTTTTTTGGGTTTTTTCCCCCCCCCTTTTTTTTAAATTTCCCCTTTTTTTTTTTTTTAAAAAAAATTTAAGAAAAAAAAGGGTGCCCCAAACTTTTGGGGTTTTCCCCCCCCTTTCCCAAAAAAAAAAAAAATTTGGGAACCTTTAAAAAATTTTTTCCCCGGGGTTTTTCCCTTTTTAAAAAAAACCCGAAAAAAAAACCCTTTTTTTTTTTTAAAACCCTTTCCCCAAAAAAGGGGCCCCCCCTTTTTTTTTTTCCCCCCAAACCCCCCCCGGGGGGGGGTTTTTTTCCCCCTGGGGGGGTTTTTTTTTTGGGCCCCTTTTTTTTTTCCCTTAGTAAAAAAAAAAAAAAATTTTTTTTTTTAAAACCAAAAGCCTAGGGGGAAAAGGGGGAGGCCCACAATCTTCTCTAGTGGGCCATCCCCGCCATCATCCTCTGCAAGGCCTTGAAGGCCCTTTAGGTCCCCAAAATTATAGGTAAAAAATTTTCACAGGCCCCCCGTAGCCTTGATTTAAAACCCCGGGGATTTTTACTTTTAGGGGGCCCCCACTTAAAAGGGCCAAAAAACTTTGGAAAAAAAAAAAAAATAAAAAAATGTTTGAACCCGAGTAAATTTTGTCAATTTTTTTTTTTTTTCCAAATCTGGGGTTTCCAAAAAGTTTGTTTGGGGGGGTTTTTTGTTTTAGGCTTTTAAAGGGGGGAAATTTGGGGGAGTTTTTTCCCCGGCAAATTATGTAAAAAGTTCTGTCACTTTTTCCAAAAGGGTTTTAAAAAATTAAAAACCCCAGAAAAATTTTGATGGGGGAAAAACCCGTGCTGTTAAAAGATAGGGCCCTTTTAAAAAATTAAAATTTATTTGTTTTTAGATTTCCATCTTCTGTTAAAAAATGGAAAAAACCAAACCAAAAGGGGGAACGAAAACCCGCCTTTAAGAGCAAAAGGGGTTTTCGCAAAAGGTTTTTTTACGTATTTTGTTAGGGGGATTTTAAAATGTGCAACATAAAAAAAAGAAAATTTTTTAAATGGGGCATATGGGAAGTCCCCTTTTTTGACAAAATTTCTTTTTTATTTTGGGCAAAAAAATTGAAAAAAGGGAAAAGTAAGATGTATTTACAGTTATGTTCCTTTCTTAGTTTTTTGACATACCATTGTTAAAAATGTACTTGACTGATAGTTGCCCCCAAGCTCTTTTTTTAGAAATTTTGGGGGGAAAGGGGCCCCCTTTAAACTCTGGGGACATGGGATGAAAAATGTCAGTTTTAAGGGGGCTTTGTTGCCCATAGCAACCAATCAAAGCTCCCCTTTTATTTTTTCTGAGCACTATAGGAACTGAGAGGGGACCTCTGGTTGCTATGAGCGCTGATTGGTTGCCATGGGCTACAGAGACAGTCTTAGACCTAAACAGTTTTCATACATGTGTCACTTTGTGTACAATAGAGAAGTTGCTTCAAAGATGATGCTCTCTGTTACTTTCTATGGGAGTTCACAGTAGAGCCGAGAGTGTGATCAGCTGTATTAAGAACCATTGAAATGAACAGAGAGAATTGGATACGTGTACAGATTTGTTATGAATCTCCAGGACCTGCTTCAACCCAAGAGTCTTCTGAGTATTCCCTTCTGCAATATATAACCTAAAAGTTGCAGGAGGGAATACCCTTTAATATTCCTAAATTTATTCTATAGTGAATTATATTGGTGGTTGTTATGGTTAAATTGGTATATACTGCCAATTTGTAGTGTAGAAACTTCCTTTGGAAAATGTCATCCTAACTTTAAACAAATGTCATGTATTGTTGCCCTGTGTAAGAGCAGAAATACTAGTCACATCTATTCTAGTTAGTTCCATAGGCTGAGTAGCCTTATTTGTCACCTTTATTTTAGATCATAAGAAAATCATTAAGGTGTTCAATTAAAACATGTTCTACCATAAATGTAAAGTTTTGACTTGGTCACTTTGTAATGGTGTATGTACCTGATGAGTTCACTAGACAGACTAAATAATAACTCTGTAGCATCTTTTATTACATTACTGTATTAATATAATGTTCTATAAAAATAATAAAAAAAAAAAAACTTATACTCTAATACCTCTGCTCCCAGCACTGGCTTTCTCTGGACTTCTTTTGACATACGTGTTCAGAATTGACAGCATGTCACCACTGATTGGCTGCAGTGATCATGTCCCTCTATCTACATCACCGATTGGAAGTGCATAGCTACAAATGGTGATGCAAGTAGAGGCATGTGGATGCTGCAGGCAAACGCCATCTACAGTAGTTATATGCTTTTTCACAAGAGATGGTATGTCAAAAAGAGACCAGGGAGAGCGGAGAAGGGGAAGTATACGTATTTTTTGCTGTATTGGGACTCCTAGAGACTTTTTATTTTTTTAAAAATTACATACATACAGTTGTGGAAAAAGTATTTAGTCAGCCACCAATTGTTCAAGTTCTCCCACTTAAAGAGGCCTGTAATTGACATAAGTAGACCTCAAAAGAGGCGTAACTAGAGAAGCCTGGGCCCCATAGCAAGCTTTTGGATGCCCCCGCCTCCCCGACCAGGAACATTTACCAGAACCTCTTAGGTCATGCAGTTTGGTAATACAAGGAGTGAACACCTCACCATAGATTTCACCATCATACTGCTACCAGACAAATCTCACTATACCCAGATCAACATTACCAAAAACACTACTACATATGGAAAATAATATACTGCAAGAACACTACCACAAATTACCATCAAACTGCAACTGAGTAATACCCCTATACTATTACTGAATAAAGATCTGTATTAAAATGCCTATATTACAGCCATATAGTGACCATATAGTGGTATATACCAGTGTACACAGGTGCTCTACAGACTGTATATTAGTTCCATACAGTGACCATATAGAGGTAGACACTAGTGTACACAGTCTCTGCAGACTATATATTACCTCCATACAGTGGTCAATACCAGTGTGCACAGGCTCTGCTTACATAAGTGATTATAGCACAGTTACATCTTGTGACTCACAGGTGACATTCCTTTGACGAGTCGTTGACTTTCTCTTTTGTTCTGCATCCGGTCATGATGATTTCTCCTGGCCACCATTCACCCCTACAGATTTAGACACAAATATATTAGAATCCTCACTTTTCCAGCACCTCACTCCCTGCTCCACACCTATGTACAAACTTCCCATGGGTGGGAGAGCGGGTACAGGTCATAGCTTTGAGGCCTAGTCTCCTGGAGGGGAGGAACAGAGTATTCACCCCCTGGAGATTGTTACAGTTATGGCCTGTACACCTCAGAATCATGTTACCAGGTATATGCCTATTAGGTTGGTAGGCCCATAAGGTCTCAATTAGGCAGGTAGGCTACAGGTACGTAGTTAGATTGGTCCTAGGTAGGCAGTAGTTAGGCCAAAGTTAGGTAGGCAGCCCCCAGCTAGATAGGTATGCCCCAGGTAGCTAAGTATAATATTTGTAAGTCATGCACACAAAGGGGAAGGGGAACATGGGTGCTCAGGTGTAATAGATCAAGGACCTAATTAACTGAAATAAATTTATGAAAAAAACCCACAAAGGGAAATTTATGAACCCAAATTCTGAATGTTTTTACTTTGGAGACAGTTTTAAATGCCAAAGAATTGCTTCTTTGGCAAAATACTGTTCCATTGTAAATAAATTCAAAAATTTTTGGCTTAAAATTTTCCCTTTTGTGTGCGGGTGCAAAAAATTTATTTCAGGTAGTTTAAGTAGGCAGGCCCCAGGTAGGTGGGTTAGATTGCCCCTGGGCCAGGAACCCCCCAAAGGGGTTTACCAGGGGCCTCCCAACCCCCACTTATTTCAAGTAGGCTTTTTGGGGGGACAACCCATTTTAAGCTAAGTAGATAACCCATGGGTTTGGGACCCACATAGGTAGGAAAATTTAGACTTTGGGGGGCCAAAAGGTGGGGAAATGCTTTAAAAGTGGGTAAAGGGGCCATAAAGGGGGGACAAGCAGGGTTTGGTGGGGCTATGGGGGGTTATAAAAGCAGGGGGGGTAAATTTGGCAAATAGAGGGGGGTCAGGTGGGCCAGGCAGTCTAAAAAAAGTTAAAAAAATAAATAAATAAATCCCTTTAAACCTGGAAAACGGTCCCGCAATCCCAATAGCTCCCAGTCACCGTCTCAGGGGCTCGGTGCAGGGGGCTCAAAGATTTTGACTTTCATAGCTTTGTCACGTCACCCCTTTGTGCCCGTGTGGGGTATCCAATTACGGGAGGAGTGCACCACTCTGTAACGCTGACCATTTCCTGCTTTTGGGCTCGGGGCCGGTAGTTACCCCCCCCCCCCCCCCCCTGAATTTTCCAACTATAAAGGGGAAAAAAATGAGAAAAAAAAACCCCAAGTCTCCTGCAGGTCATTCACTGGGGTTCCCCCCGTGTGGTTCTGGATTTTTGTTACCTTTCTTTTGAAAATTTGGGAACCCCATGGGGTGAATCTTGCGTAGCCCAATGGGGGGAGATTTCATGGTCTTGTATGTTTTTCCTTTTTCCCAAAATTTTTACTCCCAAAGTTGCTTTTTTTTCCCAAAACCAAGCTGCTTGCCCATTGCAGATTCAGTTTTCCCTACCCTGGGGGCGGGGGCTACAAATTTTGTTTCTGGTGCCCTTTGACACCTTTGGTCTTCCCCCAAAAGGGGAATTTTGGGGAGTTGATGTTTGAGGATGTGGACAGGGTCTTTTTTACTGTAAATAAGTTCAAACAGGTGCCATTATAAGTTGAGGGGGAGGATAAGGACCCCTTTTAAAAGAAGTTGTTACAGGTCTGGGGAAAAGCCAAAATTTTGCTTCTTTGTAGGTGACCAAAAATTATTTAATTTTCCCCCCAAAATTTTAAAAATTATTTCCAGATCAGAAAAATTTGTGTTTTTCGGATTTGTTTTCTCATTTTTTTTCTCTCTATTGAGGTAAAACCTATGTTTGTCAGTTACGGGCCCTCCCTCATCAAGGGGGGAAAAACTTCCCCAACTTTGCGGGCTGATTTAATTTTTTTTCCCCAACTTACCCCCTTTTAAAATTGTGAACTGTGTGAAACCATTTCCTTTGTTACCCCCCGTTTGACCCAGCTTTGTTTTTGAGTAGATGAAAGTTCCCAAGTAAAATAGAAACTTAATGTAACAAAAATTTTCAAATCGAAGAAAAGGGGAGGGCCAACATTTGGGCTAAAATTAACAGACCCGGGATTTTCCCAAAAAGAAATGGGAATATAAAAAAATTTGGGACGGGTTTTGGGGGATACTGTCGTCCCTTTTTCATAAAAAATTTTGTATTTTTTAAATTTCTGACAATGCCAAATCTAACCCCTTATAGTACTAAATTTTTTTGCAGAATCTTGCAGTCATTTAGTGTACTTTAAAAGGGACATTTTGAAATAAAGGATGCAGTAAGAAAATTTCCATATTTAAAAAAGCACCAGGGGAGAAATTGGGATCTTTACAGTTTTCGAAATGGATTTTTCGAAAAATACTTCTCGAAAAGCAACAGGGAGTTTCATCCATTGAACCCATTAGTCAAACAAAGTGATTTGCAATAAAAAAATGCCTCCATCCCTTTTAAATATTAAGTATTTAAATAGGATGTTTGTGAAAATTTAGTCAGAAAACCCATTGTTTAATGAATGTATGGAAGTTGTTGTGTAGCGGATTGTGAGACTCATCTGTCTACATCAGATAGTTAGTCTTACAGTCGATATGTTTAAAGCATGGTTCAATTAAAAAAATAAACATATTATTGTGCATATTTACCAAACATGTCAGAAACTTTTCCGGTGTTAAGAAAGTCCACAAGTGGAAGGCATTATGCCTACTGTATTATTTGCAATGCAGACTTTTGAATTAAACATGGTGGTTTAAATGATTGCAAACGCCATGTACAACGCTCTAAGCACATAAATGCTGCCAAAGCACAAGAAGCAAACGAAAGCTTAAATAGCTTCCTTAAAGGGGTTATGCCACGATGTAATGTTGACATGGGATCCTCCAAAATGGGTTTTTAATCACTTTTCTAAATATATGTGATTACAAAAATTGCAGTCTGAGAGAGCTACAGCCTTCCTTACATGCCCTTGGTTACTTCAAAGAGTCTATTAGATACGCCATCACAAGAGATGGACGGGCTTGCACAGAGAGAGCTTCTTATATGATGAGACTGAGCTGCAGAAGTTTTTAAGGCACCGGGTAGCAATATGTTTTCTTTTGTGTACAGAATAAACTAGTTGTAGTGTGATTAGATCCCTGCTTTATCTGATGACAGGGAACATGAAGAAGCTTTCAAGCTGCTGTGTAGAATAGGTGTTCTCTTTTGTATATAGAATCCACAAGTTATAGTTTTTTTATTTCAGTGAACATGTCACATGATCCCTTATGCACAGCTCTGTGCTCTCCGCTGTGTGTGTCTCTCTCGCTCTTTCAGCTCCGTGATTTGTTTACCTTACATTAGCATCTTAGCAGATAAGGCTCTTCCTGACAGTGCAGTGTATGAGCCTGTGTCTGCTGTATTTAGAATCCACTGTTGTACTGTTTATTATTTCACTTAAGTTTTGAGATGCTCCCTTTGGATTCCTCACTCCACACTCCCCCTCCCTCTCTCCCCTGCAGCTTCATGACTCAGCGCGATTTGTTGACATTCTGCCTGTACTAACAAGAGAGGGGTAAGAATCTATCTCTCGGCAAATCCCCTTTAAGACTTCAACTGATGAGGATTCAGTTATTCGTGGGGAAGTTATTTTTACTTGTTTCCTTATTGAGCACAATATTTCTATCTTGGTAAGTAAACACAACAAATTAATAAAAGAATGAATAGCCACCGTTTAAATATAAGAAAAAAGTATCAGTTACATAGTGTCTCACGTCACATTGCAGAGGCACACAATGGTGACGAAAAATCTATCTCATTAATCATAATAGACCTAGTACCTGAACATATAAATAACAGGTATGAATCCCTTATAAAACGTGAAATGTATTGGATTTATCGACTTCAATGTCTAAATCCATATGGTCTAAATGAAGTAACTGAATTGATACAGTAATAGACATTATTGATTATAAGAATAGGAAAATACCATATACATTGCATTGACTTGGTCTATTTAGACAGCAAGTTTTTTTTTTTTTTTGTTTTTTTTTTGTATATTGAAACAGTGAAAAGAGATAACTGTTTCAATATTGTTTACAACACAGAGTTTCAATTTCTTCAAAGTAGTAACAATATTTTAAATCAATATACATCTATTAATGGTTGAATAGGAGTGCCATCTCGAGGGAATAGTAAGAATTACAAACAATTATTTTTATAAGATATACATAAGACGATGAGTATAATATTTTTAACATGGTTGATGAACTGACATAATGGATGTTTGTTTTATGTAAGATACATGTTATGTTTTTAAGGATAACTTGATTGAAGCTATGTTGTGGGAACGGCAGGAGAGGACACGTGCAGACACACTTGCACATCCTGGCGGGCTTTTTTAAAATGTATTTAAGTGGTTTTACTTCTGTTGCTCAGTGTGGAACTAGATAAAGTGCATTATAGCACGAAACACGTCTTCCTTTATGTGCAATTAAACAGATTCTTAATTTACAACCTTTGTGTGTAGTCCAGCGCTGGTATGTCCCGTAAAAGTTGAGAGGTTACGGGTGAACAAGCCTCGATCGTTCAGAGTATCTTGGTAAGTAATCATGTAGGGCCACTTCTAAGGTCCATGATGCCCAAATCAAATGTTGCTTGTGTGCAAAAATATGCATGTGGTAGAACAAAGACAACAGCCATTATTAATCATGCACTTGCACCATACTGTACACAACCGGTTATAGAAGCTATTAAAAGTGTACCTTTTACTTTGGCACTTGATGGAGGCAATGATTCAGAGGAGAAATTATTTCCTATCTTGGTGTCATATTTTCATAGTGACGGTAGAGTCAGGCCAAAGCTCTTAGATCTAGTGGTTTGTAATGAAGCAACAAGTGTTAATATTGTGACTGCAGTTGAAAAAGTATTCCAAAAACACAGAATTTTATGGGAAAATTGTATAGGTCTCTCTTTAGATAATGCTTCTGTAAACCTTGGAAGACATAGGTCTGTAAAAACTCTCATACAGCAGAAGAATTCCTTGGTATTTACAGAAGGCTGCCCATGCCATCTTGTTCACCTTGCAGCATGTAAAGGAAGCAATGAGCTTTCTTTTGATGCTAATGGATTTCTTCACAAAGTTACAAGTTACTTCAGATTTAGTGCTTTAAGAGTAAAAACGCTTAAAGAGGTGTGTACATTCGTTGAAATAGAGTATGCAAAAATTCTAAAACATGGTGTAACGAGGTGGCTCAGCCTGCATACTTGTATAGAGAGAGTTCTAAAAATGCTTCCAGCATTAAAATCGTACTTCCTTTCAGAGGACTGTGAAAGAAATCCCAGGAGCAAAGCAGTTTCTGACATGGTAACTGATCCAAAAACAGAACTTACTGCTTTTAATGATACCAATACTGTGCTACAGTATCGGGCCCCCTTTGTCCACAAATTGCACAGTTGTTTAGTGGAGTTATATAACAAAATTATCTTAATGCCCGTTTTCTTATCCTAGTTCTGTCGGTGGCTGGACATGTGTTTACAATTATAAATGCATATGCACCCAACACAGACCAAGTAAAATTCTTTACTACGCTTGTGGATTACTCCCTCCCTCTAATTCAGGGGACGGTTTTGCTGTGTGGAGATTTCAATTTGACCTTGGATCCTACTCTAGATAATTCCTCTGGGAAAGCATCTCTTTCGTATTCCATGATTAAAAGAGTCAGGAAGGCTTTCCTCCAGCTTCAGTTATGTGACACATGGAGACTCCAGCACCCGACTGACAGGGATTACACCTTTTTCTCCCCGCCCCATGGCTCTTATAGCCGTCTGGATTATATCATGGTCCAACATTCTGCCCTCCCCTGGTTAGCTGGTTAGCTTCTGCCCTCCCATGCCCCGGTTTTTTGCTCCTTGCGGCTCCCTGCTTTGACCAGGGGTGCCTGGAACTGGAGACTGAATGAGTCTCTTCTTCTTGACACTCCGTGTGTAGCAGAATTGACCAGTACCATTGCCCAGTTTTTAGACTGCCACACTAATGATTCCTCTTCCCCTGTTATCCAATGGGAATCCCTCAAATGCGTTCTTAGGGGTGTATTGATCAAACACGGCTCCAGACTCAAAAAAGAGAAGGTGACTACTTTGAGAAATGCCCTTGCTAGAGTCGCAGCATTCGAGTTGGCTCACAAGCGGGCGCTCTCGGCTCCGATCCTGTGAGAATTGCAGGAGGCACGGTTGGGGGTCAAACGCCTCTTGGAGGCAGCCTGGAGCCATTTGATCCAGATACACCGCAGCAAATTTTATGAATTTGGAAACAAATGCGGGCGTATGTTAGCTAGAGCTACACGTAACCGTATGGCACAATCCCATATCCCGGTCATCAAAAATGCATCAGGTAATGCTGTCCATTGCACTCAAGACATTGCATTTCATTCATTTCTGTTCTAAACTTTACAATCTCCCCTCTTCCTCCTGTAGTCCATCACAGATGTCCTTCCCACACCCGTCATTGTTATCTAAAATCCCTGACCCAGTGGCATTGGCCCTAGAGGAACCCTTCTCCCTCCCAGAACTACAACAAATTATTAAGGTCCTGCTGGGAGGAAAGAGTCCGGGCCCTGATGGGTATTCGGACAAATTTTATAAAACCTTTTCGGATAACATAGCACCGTTGATGCTCCAAGCTTTCAATTCTATTTCTCCGGGCACTCCCTTCCCATCCCAGGCCACCTTAGCCCACGTAACTGTGATCCCAAAACCTGGGAAAGACCCCCAGCTATGCAGTAGCTACCGTCCCATCTCCCTCCTTAATGTGGATTTGAAAATTTATTCTAAGCTAATAGCCAACAGACTGAACCCACTCTTGCAATCTTTGATCCACCCAGATCAGGTGGGTTTTGTACCTGGTCGGGAAGCCTGGGATAATACCCTGAAAACCTTGTATATCATTCATTATGCCCAGGCGCATAACATTCCCCTGATGATTTTGTCATTAGATGCAGAGAAGGCCTTTGACAGAATTTCATGGTCTTCTCTGCATTAGACCCTTATACATATGGGAATCGGCCCCATTTTCTTATCTAAGATTATGGCACTTTACCATAATCCTTCAGCACGTATAAAAATCAACGGCGCCCTATCTGACACTTTACCTATTATAAACGGCACTAGGCAGGGATGCCCATTATCCCCTTTGCTGTACATTCTGATTATGGAAATTTTAATGGCCTCAATAAGGGCGAACCCTGACATCAAAGGGATAACAATCGGGACACAGGAATATAAATGTTCTGCGTTTGCAGATGACCTGCTCTTGTATGTTACAAACCCTCATTTGCCTCTTCCCTCTTTGATGGCTGAGTTGAGCCATTTTGGCTCGGTCGAATTTCAAGATTAATTTGTCTAAGTTGGAAGCGCTTAATGTGAACCTCCCACCGAGCGACCAACGTTTATTGGAGCAGAATTTTCCATTCGAATGGCCCAGCAAGGGGATCTCTTATTTGGGGATACACATTTCTGCGAATCTGGCGAAACTTTTTCCTGACAATTTCATCCCCCTACTAACTCAAACAGTTAAGGATTTAGATCTCTGGACTAAGAAGGAGTTTTCCTGGTTCGGGAGGATAAATATACTTAAAATGTCTATTTTGCCCAAATTTTTATATCTCTTCCAGACCATCCCTGTCCACATCCCGTCGGTGTTTTGGAGGAAACTTCGGCGCTGTTTTAGCGAGTTTGTGTGGTCTGCTCGCCGTCCCCGTATAGCTTTTGACACCTTAACTAGACCCAGAGATCTTGGGGGCACAGGACTGCCTGATTGCAGGCTATACTATCTGGCCTCGGCATACGCACGTTATTTATCTCTGTCACTAGATCAGGAGAGAACGGTATGGGCAGGACTTGCAGCTGCACTGTGCCCCTCGGCTCGTGCTGCCCTCCCCTGGTGCGGGACTCCTTCCCTTCAAAGGGACCCTGCTTTGTCTTTCTCCACTAAGCACACATTGACCATAATTTACACTCATAGAGGTGCACATAGTTTAATTGATCATAATGGTCCCTTTGTCCCCATCACCGAGAACCCCGACTTTCCGCTGGGTTGGTGCTCCAATATGTTTCTGGGTGGTACGAAAAGAAACCCACTACGGATACAGTCATATGAAAAAGTTTGGGCACCCCTATTAATCTTAATAATTTTTAGTTCTAAATATTTGGGTGTTTGCAACAGCCATTTCAATTTGATATATCTAATAACTGATGGACACAGTAATATTTCCGGATTGAAATGAGGTTTATTGTACTAACACAAAATGTGCAATATGCATTAAACCAAAATTTGACCGATGCAAAAGTATGGGCACCCCAACAGAAAAGTGACATTAATATTTAGTAGATCCTTCTTTTGCAAAAATAACAGCCTCTAGTCGCTTCCTGTAACTTTTAATCAGTTCCTGGATCCTGGATGAAGGTATTTTTGACCATTCCTCTTTACAAAACAATTCAAGTTCAGTTAAGTTTGATGGTCGCCGAGCATGGACAGCCCGCTTCAAAGTATCCCACAGATGTTCAATGATATTCAGGTCTGGGGACTGGGATGTCCATTCCAGAACATTGTAATTGTTCCTCTGCATGAATGCCTGAGTAGATTTGGAGCTGTGTTTGGGATCATTGTCTTGCTGAAATATCCATCCCCGGCGTAACTTCAAATTCATCACTGATTCTTGTACATTATTCTGAAGAATCTTCTGATACTGAGTTGAATCCATGCGACCCTCAACTTTAACAAGATTCCCGGTGCCGGCATTGGCCACACAGCCCCAAAGCATGATGGAACCTCCACCAAATTTTACAGTGGGTAGCAAGTGTTTTTCTTGGAATGCTGTGTTTTTGGGACGCCATGCATAACGCCTTTTTGTATGACCAAACAACTCAATCTTTGTTTCATCAGTCCACAGGACCTTCTTCCAAAATGAAGCTGGCTTGTCCAAATGTGCTTTTGCATACCTCAGGCGACTCTGTTTGTGGCGTGCTTTCAGAAATGGCTTCTTTCGCATCCACTCTCCCATACAGCTTCTCCTTGTACAAAGTGTGCTGTATTGTTGACCGATGCACAGTGACACCATCTGCAGCAAGATGATGCTGCAGCTCTTTGGAGGTGGTCTGTGGATTGTCCTTGACTGTTCTCACCATTCTTCATATTTTTCTTGGCCTGCCACTTCTGGGCTTAACAAGAACTGTCCCTGTGGTCTTCCATTTCCTTACTATGTTCCTCACAGTGGAAACTGACAGGTTAAATCTCTGAGACAACTTTTTGTATCCTTCCCCTGAAACAACTATGTTGAACAATCTTTGTTTTCAGATCATTTGAGAGTTGTTTTGAGGAGCCCCTGATGCCACTCTTCACAGGAGATTCAAATAGGAGAACAACTTGCTATTGGCCACCTTAAATACCTTTTCTCATCATTGGATATACCTGGCTATGAAGTTCAAAGCTCAGTGAGGTTACAAAACCAATGTTGTGCTTCAGAAAGTCAGTAAAAAGTAGTTAGGAGTATTCAAATCAATAAAATAAGGGTACCCACATTTTTGCACCAGTCAAAATGTGGTTTAATGCATGTTGCATATTTTGTGTTAGTACAATAAACCTCATTTCAATCCGGAAATATTACTGTGTCCATCAGTTATTAGATATATCAAATTGAAACGGCTGTTGCAAACACCCAAATATTTAGAACTAAAAATGATTAATATTAATAGGGGTGCCCAAACTTTTTCATATGACTGTATATCATGTGGTCTCTAACGGGAAATTGAGGGCAGTAGACACCATCCTGGAGGGTCAGCCTCCTTCGGTTAGTTCACACTTCCAATACGCTCAACTGTCATCCTTCTTTCATAAACTTAAACATATCCTGGACTGTCAACGGCAACTTACACCTTTTGAACAGCTATTGCATTCGACGTCGGGCACGCGGCATTCATTATCAGTTTTATATAAACTTCTAATATCCTCCCAAGCAGTACATCTCCCGTCCTTCTGCCATCAATGGGAATTAGAGTTAGGGTGTACTTTTACGGTATCACAGTGGGAACGTTGTTTTCAACTTACACATCGAGCAGTGATGGCCTCTAGACACCAGGAAACGTGCTACAAGATCTTATCCAGGTGGTATAGGGTGTCAACGATTCTCCATAAATGGTTCCCAGTGGTTCCAGACACTTGTTGGCGCTGTGGGAAACATGTGGGTACCATGGTGCACATCTGGTGGGACTGCCCGTTAATTCAACGCTATTGGACGTCTGTCCGGAGAATTATCACATTGATCACTGATGTCTCTGTTCCTGACTCTCCAGAGGCCTTTCTGCTCTTTATGTTTGATTTCCCAGTTTCTAAATATAAAAAATCTATTCTTAGACACTTGATTTAGGCCACCAAAACGGTTATCCCTAAGAGGTGGAAATCTTCTATTCCCCCTTCTACTGAAGATTGGTACAATGAAATAAATTTTATATGTAGAATGGAGGAGTTGGTGGCCCACACCCCTACTCAGTTACTTCGATTTAAAAAAACATGGTTTTTGGGGTTCCCTTTTTCAAATTTTCCGCCTCTTATCTGCTACCTAGGGGCGGGCCCCCTTGGGTTTGGGGCCCTTGGGTTTTGGATGGGTTTCCGCTTGGATTTTTTTTTTGGCCCAAAAAGGGCCGCCCCCCGGGTGCTGGAACCGTTTGTGGTCGTTTTTTTGGAAAAAGGCTGGGGCCCCTATTTGAAACCTATTTTTGTTCAAATAGTCTTTTCTTTGTATTGGTCTTCGGGTTTTTTGGGCCCCCCCCTTCCGGGGTCCTTTTTGGGCCCTTGTTTGTTGTCTATTTTGGGGCCTCAATTGCTTTCAGCAGGAGTTTTTTTTGGAGGTCTGAGCACTTTCTTGAAAAATTTTTTAAATTTTTTTTTGGTTTTTCAACTTGCTTTAATTTTACTTTTGGTTTAATGATAGTACGGGGCTGTTTTTTGGGGACAGCTCAAGCCAATCGAAATTTTTGTTTTTTTAAATTGTTTTTTTTTTTTTTTATTTGTTTTGGGGAATGATTTTTTTAATATGCTTTGAAACTGCAGGGGTCTTTTTTTATAAAATTGCAGGGTATATGCCTTTTTTTGCTTTTTACTACTTTAAAAAACCCTTTTTTATCGAAAATTTAAAAAAAAAAAAAAATTCTAAAAAAAATTGGGTGAAACCAGGAATTGCAAAGGTGCTGGTAGTTGAAATACTGTTAGCTTTGATTTTTGTGGGGGGGCCAAAAAAAAAATTTCTTTAGATTATAGAGAATTTTTTTTTATTGGCTTCATGCCCGGAATTTTTTAAAGGCTTTGCATTTCCCATTGGACCCAAAACTGAAGTTGCGGGTTTTTTTAAAGGGGTTTCAGAGAAATTTTAAATTGTACAATTTTTAATTTACTTTGAACCAAAAATTTCCTTTGGGCAGGATAAAGGTTCCTTTATGGTTTTGGGAAATTCTTATATTATAAAAAAGGGGCGGGCAAGCCCCAATTCTGTGACTTTAAAAAAATTTTGGCAAATTTTTTTCCCCCAATTTGTAGCCTTTTACTAAGTACCACAGAACTTAAAGAGTTTTTGGAATTTCGGGTGTTTGCCCTTTCCTGAAGAAGTTTTTAAAAAGGTGTAATAAAGGGGGCCCAAACAGAAAGAGTGATTGTATTTTGCATGAGATAAGTTAAATTAAAAATAAAATCAAACAGGAAATGCCCAAGTTTCCTTTTTTTCCTTTCTTTGGGGGAAATCTCTCCTTTTTTCTTCCACACAGTAATGCAAAAATTTTGGAAACGACGTTTAGCAGGGTCCCAAAAAAACTCAAAACGGTTTTTGAAGAGGCATCCATTCCCATGGGCCTTTAAAAATTTTGTTTTGCTTTGTAAAATAAAAAATTTTCCCCAGAACAAAACTGTTACATTTTAAAACCCTCCAAAGGGGAGCTTTTGTGAAAAGCAAAATTCTGCTTGCTCCGAAGTAAAAAAAAAGACAAAAAATTTCTACTTCATAAAAACCAATCAATACAATTTCTTAATCTGTTTTTTTAAGGGATTTTCTATCATAAAAAAAAGGGCCTTTTTCCCTTTTGTTGGTTGATGGAAAACAGGAGGAAGAAGCTTTACTAACCTCCTAAAATGCTTTTCCCCGATGCATGGGCCATCCCGATGATCCTGGATGTAGCTTGAAGGTTTTTCCCATTCACATTTAAATAAATTGGGGCCCAAAGTTCACATGTTCTGCTCGGGCCCTGAAACCTGTCATATAAACAAAAAACTTTCTTTAGCTACAGCCAGGTTAAAACAGGAGGGTTTAAGTATTTTCTTCTTTTTAATTTTTTCTTTTCCATGCCTGACGGACCGAGCATTTTATTCTTTTACGCACACCCCTTTTTAAAAAAGTTTCAAATAGAGTTGTAAAAATTTCCCCTAAATTTCCAATTTGTCTTTTTTTTTAAAATCATTTAAGGGCAAGTCACCCTTTTCTTTAAATTAAACAAAAATTTTGGGCCCAAATTTTTAAATTTCGTTTTTTTATTTTTTTAAAAAATGAAAAGGTAGAGGAAATATGTTCCTTAAACCGCCCTTTTAGGGGAGTTTAAAATTTTTGGCCCTGATAAAAAGGGGAACAATGCAAAAAGGTCCTTTGTTTGCATATTCTTCCCACAAGCACATCCTTGTTTTTGAGCAAAAGGAAAAAAACAAGGAAAGCAGCCTTTTATTCCCCAAAAGTTATTGAAACCCTTTTACAAAGAAAACCAAAAAATTCAGTCTTTATATAAACCCTTAACCTTATTCTTTGATTTTGAATTGAAAATTTTGAAAGTCACTTGCATGACCTAAAAACATTTAAAAAAACTTTAAAAGGGGCTTTTTAAAAGAAAAAAAAAGGTTTATTCCCCACTTTCATTTTCCAGCTAACGACCCAAAGGGGGTACTAGAGATTGAGCGAGAAATTCTTGTAGCTATTTTTATAAATTCACTTCTTTCCCCTTCCAGATATACCAAATTTGTGTGGGCCCGGGGCTATATTCAAAAGGGTTCCCAAAAAAAGAAAATTGGGGATGATTTTTTGCATTCCATTTCCGATGAACAAAACGCCCTGAAAAGGTGCTTTTCTTCTTTTAAAAAAAAACACCTTAAGTATTTCTTGCTTTTAAAAAATTCTTTTAACTTTGGCTTTATTGAAAAACTTGAGAGTTGAAAAATTTAATATACAGTAAGGAACAAAATTTGCCCCAATTTTAAAACTACTTTTTCCCAAAAAATGGATTTTTAACAAAAAAAAACAAAACAGGCTTTGGGTGTTGCATTCAAAATTTATAAGGGGTTCCAAATTTAAAAATTTAAATAGTTTTTTTATTGTATTAGCCTAAAAAAATTTGCCCTAGAAATGAAATTTTTCTTTTTTAAAATTTAGTGAAAAAAATTGTTGAAAAACTCATGCAAAATTCATTTGATCAAAGATCCTTGATGTGTTCGGGAAGTGGGGAATTTTGCTTTTTACTTTTGGGGCCTGAGGGAAAAATAAAAGAGAAGAATAAAACTTCTTCCTGGACCCCGCCTTCCTGGTTTTAAAGCTACGAATTTTTCTTTTTTTAAAAAGATAGGTGCAAGTGACTTTGGTCTGGAAGGGGCTTTCTATCATAAAAAAAAAAGACGGGACTGTTAAACAGCTACAGCCAAGATCAATGGGATGACCACACCCAGGAGGTAAGTATGCTGCTGCTTCTATTTCCCCATCATGTCCCGAAAGTCGAATGCGAATTTTCTTTCTTCTTCACTCCGTTATATAGTCTCATACATTTGGGTAGGGAAAATTTTTCCAACCCCTTACTTTTTTACAGTTTTTTTTTCATTGTACCCAAATTTGGAAAGGGGTCAAAAAAGTTTTTTTTTTGTTTCATTAATGTACACTCTCCCCCCCCATCTTGAAAAAAAAAAAAATTGTAGGTTTTTTTTCCCCCAAAATTTTTTAGACTAAACCTTTTAACCCCCATACCAATAATTTGCCCCCTTACCAAATTGAAGAAGCACCTTTGAAAAAAACTCCCATGAGCCCCTTTTGGAATGTTTAAAAAATTTTTTTTAAACCGGGATTTGGGTCCTCTGCCATTTTTCCCTTTGTAAATCCTCTCCATTTCCCCTACGTTGGATGGTGAAAAGGCTTTTCCCCCAAACGCCCCAAAAGTCCCCTCCAAGAGCTAAATTTTGGGTTTAAGGTTTTAAAGGTTAAAGGGGTTGTCCACAAAAAAGTTTGCTTTTTATTTTTAAAAATTTGCAAAAAAAAGGGCCCACTTGCAATATATGCCCTTTAAACTTGTCCTACCTTTTCAATGATATCCCCTTTTGTAGGGCCCTGCTTCAACTTCTAAAGGTCGCTTTTGCTAAAACCCAGTTTACCCCTCTCCTGTAGGCTCCCCCGCATGGTTCTATGCTACAGCCCTTTTGGCTTTTACTGCACCCTTTGGTAGAACCTTTTAAACACGCCCCTAAATTTCCCAAAATGAACCAAGAAAACGGGAAACCGGGGTTTAATTTTTGAATCGATTTTGAAAAACCCCCTTTTGGGTTTTTTCCTATTTTCTTGAAACTGAAGGGGCCCTTCCCGTGGGCCCGGGCACTCGCCAAAAAGGGCCCCGACTGGTGGGGGCCCTTCCCGAGTTTATTTTGCCCTTTGTGGAACTTTCTCCTTTCCCCCTTATTTGCATCGCTGGAGCTCAGCCACAGTGTTTTTGGGGGGTTTTTTTTACCTCTCTCCCCAAGGGTTTTTCCCCCCCAAAATTGTTATTTTTGACTGGACGGCTGGTTAGAGGAAGATTATGGTCGCCCCACACCTTTAAATTTAAAATTTTTTTTGGGGGCCCAAACTTGTGCTTTTTGGGGAAACGTGATTGCGGGCAGAAATTTTTTTGAACCTTGGCCAGGTCGTGCCTTGCCAAAATTTTTTGTCTCAAAGCCCCTTGAGCAGTTCCTTGGGACCTCATGATTCTCATTTTCTCTGAAAAGAACTGTGAGCTGTTGGGTCTTTATAGACGGGTTTGTCCCTTTTCCCCAAATTAAAAAGTCCAATCATTTTAAAAAAAACACACCCGGGGACTCCTTTTAAAGGGAAAGTAGAACCATCTAAAAGGGGGATCAGAAGGAAATGAACAGAGGGGGAAAACAAAGTTTTAAAATTTTTGTGAATCCCATTTTAAAAAAAGTTCCAAAAATACAAAAATTTTCATAGAAAATTTTAAAAAATTAGGGCATGTGGTAAAAAAAAAAAAGAAAACCCACCCATTATTAATAATAAACTTGCCCCATTTTGTACAAAACCATTTTAGCGCCCCCTTAAAAGGGCCTTTTTTTTTTGGCACTTGTGTAGGCAATAAATGCAGGGAAAATTAAATTTCCTTCTTGGGGTCCTATTTTCTTAGTGACGGTTTAGAGTCGGGCCCAAAGCTTTTAGATTTGTGGGGGTGCTTTTTGCAAAAGGGGGGAATTTTGTTGAATCTCGCCAGGGTGGGGCCCCCTTTGGGGGCCGGGGTTTTCCCGGCGAAATTGCCCCATTTTTATGGTCGGGGGCGGCGGCGCGTTTCTTACAACCTATGTAAAGTCCCCCCGGCCGTGTTGGGGGGTTTGAAAGTGGGGGGGATTTTGGCTCGGTGTTCCCGGCGGGCGCCTATGATTCGCCCCCCCGGGGTAGTGAAATTCAAACATGGGGGAAAAGGGTCCGCCACGCCTCGCCAGGGGTGGGGGGTGCAGTGGGGGGGACATGGGCAAAAGTGCAGCGCTGCGCCTAAAAATTCGGCCCGGGGGAGGTGGGGTCAAACATCGGGGAAAAGTTCCCTGGCCTGCCATTTTTGGGGGCTAGTGGGGGGTTTGGGGCATTGGGGGGACGGGGGGCTCTGTGCGGGAATGGCCCCCAATGTTTTTCCTTTTTGCGAGACAGGCTGGAGAACAGCGAAAAATTTTTAAAGATGTCCTGCGGAGTTTAAATTTAAAAAAATCGCCTTTTTTTGTATCAAAAACATGATTTTTTTTGAAAAATTTTTTTTTTTCCCCCTTTTCCCCCCAAAATTATTTATTCATTTTTTTTACACACCGGGACAACTTCTGAAAGTGTTTTGTTTTGGGTTTTTCGGCCATGTACGTTTTTTTCAGATTCCCATTAAAAACCCCATAGGGCGCCCGCTCCCTCTGGTTTTTTGGGCCAAATAACCGGCCTCTTTTAATTTAAAGCCAACCCACAGGTTTTGATTGGGAATTTTTTTTCCCCCATAAAAACTCTATAAAGAAAGTAGCTCGGGGCTCGATTGGTAAGCTGGAGGGCCCCCCGCCGCTTAAACCAACCCAGCTCGTTTCTGCCCTTTTTAAACTGTATTTGAACTGTCCCCTTTTGAATATATTGGGGTCAATTTTTCTCCATAGGTTATAATGGGTCCCTGTCGCTCCTATTATGTTTGGTCAATTCTCCTCCATAGGATATAATGGGCCACTGTCGCTCCTATTCTGATTGGCTGGTTTATGCCGACCAATCAGAAGAGCTTAAACAATTTGAATTACTGTATTTCCCAGCGATTCTCTCTATTGCATTCCCTATGTATCGCCGGTCTCGGCGACAAACGCGTTTTTGGGGATTTAACTGATTTATTTTAAGAAAGGTTTCAGCTCTTTATCTGATAATGTTTTACACTTAAATAAAAATTATTTTTTTTATTAATACTTCATGCCGCCCCGGGCAGAGCGCCGAGTTTTTCAGTGCGCCGATCTCTCCATAGACTACAATGGGAGAAGTAGCTCGCGCTCTGATTGGCTGGGATAGCCAAGCCCCCGCAGCTCAGCCAATCAGCTCTTTTCTGTTTTTTTTACTGTATTTTGAACTGTCCCGCCTTGGATTTTGTTTTGGTCAATATTTCTCCATAGTTTATAATGAGACACTGTCGCTCCTATTCTGATTGGGTCCAAACTTCCCCAAATAGGATTTTATGGGTCTTTGCCCTTTCCAAATCTGATTGGCTGGCTTCTGCCGACCAATGAGAAGCGCTTAAACAATTTAAATTACTGTATTTCCCGGAAATTTCCCTTCTTTTGAAATTTCCCCTATGTAGCGCCGGTCTCGGCGACAAATCGCGTTGTTCGGGATTTAACTGATTTATTTTTAGAGAAGGTTTCAGCTCTTTATCTGATAATGTTTTAAAACCAATAAAAAAATTTATTTTTTTATTAATACTTCATGCCGCACGGCGCAGAGCACCAAGATTTCAGTGCGTCGATCTCTCCATAGACTACAATGGGAGAAGTAGCTCGCGCTCTGATTGGCTGGGATAGCCAAGCCCCCGCTAGCTCAGCCAATCAGCTCTTTTCTGTTTTTTTACTGTATTTTGAACTGTCCCCCTTGGATTTTGAGGGTCTTTTATTTCTCCATAGGTTATAATGGGACACTGTCGCTCCTATTCTATTGGTCAAAACTTCTCCATAGGATATAATGGGTCTTTGTCATTCCTATTCTGATTGGCTGGCTTCTGCCGACCAATGAGAAGCGCTTAAACAATTTAAAATTACTGTTTTTTCCCGGAAATTTTCTCTCTATTGCAATTCCCGATGTAGCGCCGGTCTCAGCGACAAATCGCGTTGTTAGGGATTTAACTGATTTCTTTTTAAAGAAGGTTTCAGCTCTTTATCTGATAATATTTTACACTTAATAAAAATGATTTTTTTATTCATACTCCATGCCGCACGGCGCTGAGCACCGAGATTGCATTGCGCCCATCTCTCCATAGACTACAATGGGAGAAGTAGCTTGCGCTCTGATTGGCTGGGATAGCTAAGCCACCGCTAGCTGAGCCAATCGGCTCTTTTCGGCCTTTTTACTGTATTTTGAACTGTCCCGCCTTTGATTTTGATTGGTTGAAACTTCTCCATAGGCTATAATGGGTCCCTGTCGCTCCAATTCTGATTGGCCGAGATAGCCAAGCCCCCGCTAGCTCAGCCAATTAGCTCTTTTCTGCATTTTTACTGTATTTTGAACTGTCCCGCCTTTGATTCTGATTGATCAATAGCTCTCCATAGGTTTTAATGGGCCACTGTCGCTCCGATTCTGATTGGCCGTTTCTGCCGACCAAAGAGAAGAGCTTCAGAATTTGAATTATGTATTTCCCGGCAATTTCCAATACCGAATTCTTGATATAGCGCCGTTCTAGATTTTTGGAAAGTGAAATTTTTTTTTTTTTTTTTTTAGGTTGACTCTTTTCTGAGAAGTTTTCTGCCTTTATAAAGGCGATTTTTTTTGGAATCATACTCCTCTGCACGGAGCTGACGGCGAGATTTCGTCGCAATCTTCTATCTGCTCCTCGCATGTTCCGTTCTTGCTTCACTTCGCCGCCGCCGGAGCATTTAGACCAAAATAAACTAGGTCTGACTGTAGAAGCTGCAGAGGGGCTGCATTGCGCCGCGCTATGGCGACCCCCAAACGTACTGCCCCCCGGGGTTTTTGGGGAGCGCCCGGCTTTTCCCCCCCCCCAACCCCCCTACACCGCGCCCCAACCGCCCCCCATTGCCCCCCCCCTTCATGCGGGGCGCATCCCCTGTGTCTGACGGGGGGTTTCGGGCCCGGGGAGGCCCCAATTTCCCCTTCCAAAAAACAGGGGAAAAGCCCTTTCTTTACATTTCGCCCAAAAGGTTAATATTGTTAATGAAATTAAAAAAGTTTTTTCCAAAATTACAGAATTTAAATGGGAAAATTGTATAGCTCTCTTTAAAATCTTCTTTTATATTTTGGAAGGCTTTGGGTCTGTATAAACTTTTTGGGTATGTTCACACAAATTTTTTTCAGATCCTTTTTTGGACCAAAACCCGGTTTCCAAAAAACGTATCTAAAAAATTGTGCCACATTAGTTTTCAATAAAAAACACCTTTCTCTGTTCAGACAAGTGATCACTGTTTTTTTTTTTTACTTGCTTTCTTTTCGGGCCCTTTTTTAAAGAATTGACAATCAATTTATTTGCTTTTTAAAACAAAAAGGGAAATCCCCATGGGAAACAATGAAGGTCACTTTTGGAGCCCGAAAAACAGATCAAAAAGTGCAACATACTTTTTAGATACATTTTGAATACGCTTTTCATACGGAAAGCGCATCCAAAAAACAAAAGGGGTTTTAAAATTTTTTAAAAGTTGGGAAAAGGTAATACACAAAATTTCAACCCCTAGAGGTCTCATTTGATAGAGCATTTAAATTTTAAGGGGAACCCCTAAAACTAGTGTAAGGCTATGTTCAAAAGGGCATATTTCCCGGGGCGTAATTTACGCCCCCTATTACCCCCGTGTGACGGGCGGAGGGGGGGGCCGGGCATTTTCCCCGGCCCTTAGTTTAAATTCAAAACTACGGCACGTAAACGCCCGGAAATTGAAAATTTTACTTTTTTTCCCCCCGCGGCGGTTTTCGCCGAGCGGGGAGGGGAAACTAATCCATATTTCCTAGGGAAACTTTTGGTTTTCCCGGGTAAGCCCTTGGACGTATGCCACCTTTAATTCGCGCAGAAAGGGGAAACGGGAAAAAACTCCCATTTTAAGCCCAAGTGGAAAATACCTAAAAAGAAGCCCAATAGGGGATCAAAACAGAAATTTTACATGTTTCACCCTTAAAAAACCCCTTTTTATTAAATTGAAGGGAATATAAAAGCAGTTTTTTTTTAGTTAAAAGGGGGTTTTTTAAAAAATTTATAGAATTTTTTTTTAATTTTTTTAAAAAAAATTTAATTGACAAAAAACCCACTCAACATTTATAATAAACAAAGTAAACTTTAAATTAAATTTATGAAAAAACTTCAAAAATTTTTAAAAACCAAATTCATACAAAAAAACCCTTTTTTTATATCCCTTAAAATAAATATAAAAAATGTTTTTCTAAGATGAAACACATGTAAAATGCGTTTTTTCCCCCCTATTCGGCTTCATTTTACACTTTCCCCAAAACCACTTTCCACTCTTTAAGTAAAAATTTAAAGGTCATTGGGTTACTAAAGTTCAAAAAATTTTTTCTGAGACCCTCTAGGGGCCGATTTAGTGTTTTAAAACCAAAAAAATTCTCCCTTTTCAAACACAAACCTTTGTTTTTGGAAATCATTTTTTGAATATCCCCCAAGTTTTTTTGCCTCATTTTATTTTGTGTATACTGTGTTTAGGAAACGTGTGTACAAAAAATAAAAAAGAAATAAATATATAAATAATTAAAAAAAACGCAGCTTTTTTTTTTGGGATGCATTTTTTAAAAGGGGTGTTTTTTGGGTGAAAAACTGATCCATAACGTTTTGTGAAAAACCCAAAGGGGAATTTTTTCCTGTAAAAAGGAAATTTAAGAGGGCTGTCCATCCCATATTGTTCACCTTGCTACTTGTAAAGGAACAATGTTTTTTAAATTGATGCAAAGGGATTTTTTCCACAAATTTAAAAATTTTAACTTCTGATTCATTGCTTCAAGGGAAGTTCAAAAGGGTTTAAAATTTAACGCAATTTGGGGCACCTTCATTTCGCCGTGTTTTTGTTTGTTTTTATACAAAAAAATTGCCCCCAAATTACGGAAATTCATACTTTTCATAGAGAGCAATGGTTTAAAGGGGTCCCGCCTCCCCCATGTAAAATAGGATCAAAAGGGTACCCCCGGGGAAGAATTTCCCTTTTCCCAGTTTTGGGTTACACCCCCGTTTACAAACACGTCAAGGGACCGCCCCCAACTGTCTTTTTTAAAATGACTTGTTTTTCAAGATCTTTAACATAAAAACCCAGCGACCCTTGTAGTAAATTAAAAACCCCCCTTTTAAAAGATGTGTGTACATTCGTTAAAAATAGAGAAATAAAAAAAATTTAAAAACAGGGTGTAAAAAAGGGGGCCCTCACCCCTGCATACTTGGTATAGAGAGATTTTCTTAAAATTTTTTCCCAGCTTAAAATTTTTCCCCTTTCAGAGGAAGTGAAAGAAATCCCGGGAGCAAACCCTTTTCTGACATAGTAACTGATCCAAAAAAAGGGCTTTCTTTTTTTTTTTCTGAAATTCCATACTTACGTTTTTTAAGGGAATTTTAAAGCTTTGCTACAGAAAGGGGCCCCTTTGGCACAAATTCCCACACTTTTTTTAGTGGAGTTATATTATCTAAAGAAAGGGCTATAAAATATTCCCATGAAATTCCGTGTTTTTAAAATACTTTTACAACTGCCTTGGAAGGCATAGGTCGGGTAAAAACCCCTTTTATACAAGAAAAATTTCCCTTTGGGTTTTTGACAAAAGGGCCCGCCCATGCCATCTTGTTCCCTTTGCAGAAATGAAAAGGAAAAAAGCGTTTTTCTTTTGCCGAAAAGGATTTCTTCACAAAGTTACAAGTTACTTTCAATTTTAAAGGTTTAAAAGGGGGAAATGTTCCCCCAACGGCTTAAATTGCGCAAAAAAATTGTGCATGTATTTCCCCCGCTATTCATTTTAAAAGGGGTGAAAAGCCACCAAAATTAAAAGTAATTCATACTCCCCATAGAAAAACTATGGTTTTCCGGTCGTTCCCTGCACTAAAATACAAACATAGGGTACACCCCAAAAAAGGGAATTGACAACCCCCAATTGTTCGGGGAGTTTTTCACCCCTGACCAAACCCCGTCAATGGAAAGATCCGCTCCCCTTCCTTGCTCTGGAAGTACGCGCTGCAATTACGCCGTGTGATCATACCGTAAGAGTAAAAACCCAGTTAAAGATTTTGTGTACTTCTTAAAAATAGAGTATCAAAAATTTCCCAAAACATGGGTAACAAGGTGGCTCACCCTCCAACTTGTATAAGAGAGTTCAAAAAAATGTTTTCCAGCAGTAAAATCTTCCTTTCAGAGGACTGTGAAAAAAATTAGGGGGAACAAAGCATATTCTGACATGGTAACTGATCCAAAAAACAGAATTTGATATCTTTTTTCACTTTCCCCATACTGCACATAGTTTTGGTATCTTTAAAATTCAGTAAAGTATGGGGGCCCCATTTGTGCCACAAAAAACTGAAACACAAATTTAGTGGAGTTATATTACCTAAAGAGACCTATACAATTTTCCCATGAAATTCTGTGTTTTTTTAATACTTTTTCAACTGCATTCATAATATTAAAACTTGTTGCATCATTACACACCTTGAAGGTTCTACCCTTCATAGGAAAACTAAAAAATGTTTCTGAAAAAACCTTGGGAGACATAGGCTGTCAAACCCCTTTTGGGTTTTTGGGTTAAGAGGGCTTTTTCCCACTCTTTTAAGAACAAAAAGCTTTTTAAACGTCTTGGGACCGACAAAACAGACCCAAATGTGACCTCAATTCTTTAAAAGGGCGGGACTCGACAGGGCGGGAGGGAAACACGCAGGGGTGAATCTCATTGAACGCTCTGCGTGTTCCTTATTCCCCCGCAGTGTTTAATCTCACGCAAAAGGGTTAATATACTTCCGGGCCCGTTCGTCGGCCCCAAACAGACAGATCAAAAAAAGCTTATGTTCTTACAGAGGGGAAGCCCCCAAAAAATCTGAACAAACTCTTTTTCAGCAGAAAATTCCTTGGTATTGACAAAGGGGCCCCCCGCCATCTGTTTCACCTTCAGAAATTAAAGAAGCAAACCCGTTTTTCTTTTGAGGGAAAAATTTGGATTTTTTCAAAAAATTTTTAAAATTTTACTTCAGTTTTAGTGTTTAAAAAGAGTAAAAACGCTTAAAAAATTTGTGTCTTTTCTTTTGAAATAGAGTATGAAAAAATTTCCCTAAAACAGGGTGAAACCCGGGGTGCTCACTGCATACTTGAAAGAGAGATTTTCTAAAAATGTTTCCCCAGCATTAAAATCGTATTTTGGATTTGGGGATCCTCCCTTTCCCAACTTGCAGCCCCCTCTCCCCTTCCCTTTTTTTGGGGTTTGGTGAAAGTTGGGGGACACCCCTTTAAAAAGGGTCTCTCCCAGAAAACCAATTGGGTTTATGCCCCCCCCAGAGCTTTGCCAAAATCTGTCCCTTTCCCAAAATTTTCTGTCTCGACCCTTTTGGGGCAGCCCCTTAGCCCCTCATATTCTCTTGTTCGGGCCATGCACTGTGACTGTGGGGTTCTTATTTTAGAAGGGTGTCCCTTTACTAATGAAGCCCCAATCATTTTTTAATTAAAAACAAAACGGGAATTCAATAAAGGTGTGGGAACCATCTCAAAAGGAGGGCCCAAAAGGGAAAAGGGACAGCTTTTGGGGCAACAAGTTTTTTAAAAATTTGGAATGCAGTTAAAAAAGGGTTTTCCCCAAAACTACAGAATTTTAAAGGAAAAAATTTAAAAAAATATGCATTTGGGGGAAACAAAAAAATAAAACCAAATTTTTAAAATCTTTGCACTTGAAACCATACTGTATAAAACCCGGTTTTTAAAAAGAAGCTTTTAAAAAAGGTGTACCTTTTACTTTGGCACTTGAGGGAGGAAAATGATGCAGGGGAAAATTTAATTTTTCCAAATTCTTGGTCCTTTTTTTCATAGTGGAGGGTAGAGTCAGGCCAAAGTTTTTAAAGATCTATTTGGTTTGTAATGAAGCAACAAGTTTTTAAATATTGTAAAATTGCATTAAAAAAGTATTCCAAAAACACAAATTTTAAAAGGGGAAAATTGAATGGGTTCACCTAAGATATTGCTTCTTTTACCCCGGGGGAAAGACATAGGCGGAAAAAACCTCTTATACAGCAGAAAAATTTCCCTTGGGAAATTGACAGAAGGCTCCCCTTTCCACCCTTGTTCACCTTGCAGCATGAAAGGGGAAGCAATCCCAATTTTTTTTTGCCCAAAAAAGGTTTTCCCTTCACAAATTAAAAATTAAACTTCAGATTTATTTTTAAGGGATATTTTTCACGGGCCTAAAAATGTCGAAATTTTTGGGGCGCTCTTTTTCGCCATGTAATGCTGTTTATATGTCGGAAAGCGCACCGAAATTTACTTTAATTCATACTCAAAAGGGGAGCTAGGATTTTGTCGTCTCCCCGCTTTGAAAAATTTAACATTACATTGTACCCCCGGGGGAGAAAGTGACAGGGCCCAATTTTTTCGGGACTTACTCGGGCGCTGAAAAATACAGGGGTCAATGGAGCCGCTCCCCCGGGCGGGAAATTTACGCGCGGGCAATTGGGCCTTTTGTAACATCCCCTAAGATTAAAACTCTTAAAGTTTGTGGAAAAATTTTTTTGAAATAAGAAAGCAAAAATTTTAAAAACATGGGTAACAAGGGGGCTCATCCTCATACTTGTATATAAAGAGTTCAAAAAAATGTTTTCCAGCATTAACTTACTTCTTTCAGAGGACGGGTGAAAGAAAACCAATGATTAAAGCCTTTTTTTGACATAGAAACCTGAACCCAAAAAAACGAACTTTTATCTTTTTCTGCTTTCCATACTTGTGTTTTTTAAAAATACCAAGCTGTGTTGCAGTACCCCCAGCCCCCTTTTTTTTGGCAAAAAATTGCACACTTTTTTAAAAGGGGGGGTTATTTTAAACTAAAAGGAACCTATAAAATTTTCCCCCCTTGAAATTCGTGTTTGGAATTTTTTTTTAAACTACATTTTCACAAAAATTAAAGATTTTTTTCATCTTTTCACCCCTTTTGGGAAAATTTTTTAAACTTCCTTCATAGGAAAACGGTTTAAAGGTCTTTAATAATGTTTTCGGGAAAGACATGGGCTTCCAAAACTGTTGGGCCGTTTTCACACGGCTTTTTTCCCCCGACGGTTTTGTGCGCCGTTTTAAAGCGCAAAAAATCCGCCGTGCAAAAGGGGACGGGGGGGTGCCGGGGCGCGGCGGGGGGGGCCGTTTCCCGGGCCCCTTTAACAATGCATTGTTTTAGGGCGCTAACCGCCGTAAAAAATGTGAAATGTCACTTTCCCCCCCGCGGGGGTTTGGGCCGACCCGGGGAAGCGAGGGTTTTCCACTGTTCTCTATGAAGCATGGATTACCTTAATTGCTGCCCGCGGATTTGGGGGCCGAAACTGAAGCGCAAATCCGGCGCGCAGTAGGCCCCCCAATCCCGGGGCAAAAAAAACCGTTTTGAACGGGGCCTTAAACGGGCAGAAGAATTCCTTGGTTTTGGACAAAAGGGGCTGCCCATGCCACTTTTTCCCCTTTGCAGCTGTAAAGGAAGCAAGAGCTTCTTTTGTTTGCTAATGGATTGTTTCAAAAAATTTAACAATTTTTTTTCAGATTTAGTGTTTTAAAGGGAAGAAAAAAACTCTTAAAGATGTGGGGACATTTTTTGAAAAAGGTATGCAAAAATTCTAAAACATGTGAAACCAAGTGGCCCCACCTGCACACTTGTATAGAGAAGTTCAAAAAATGCTTCCGATTAAAATCGTACTTCGGTTTTTGGGGATCCTCGGGCCTTTCCCTTACTTGCAGATCCCCCCTCCACTTCCCCAGGTTGGAGGGTAATTTTTGGGTTTGGACAGCCAAAGTTTCAAGTCTCCCCAAGATCTTTTTGGGTTTATGTTCGGGGCTTTCCAGATCTGCCTTTTCCACAAATTCTCTGATTTCCTTAGACATCATGTTTTTTTAATTTTTTGCTCCTGCCCTTTCCCCATGTGAGCGCGAGGTCTTTATAGAAAAAAGGGTTTGTCCCTTTTTCTTAATCAAATCCAATCATTTTAAATTTAAAACACACTGGACCCCCAATGAAGGAGTAAAAACCATTTTCATGGGGGATCAAAGGAAATGGACAGAAAGGGGAATTTTTATATGGGAGTGTCACAGAAAAGGGGCCCGAATATTTAGGGACCTTTGGATATTTCAGTCTTTTTTTTTTTAAATAAATTTGCAATATCTACATTTTTCCTATCACTATGGGGGGGGAGGTTTATGAGCAAAAAAAACTTTTAGGATCTTCCCAAAATTTTTTTCCCCCCAAGCAATAAAAGGAAAAATGTAAAAATTTTTAAATATTTTCCAAATACTCACTGAAATGAAAGGGTAGTTTTAAAAATGGACATCAAAAATTATACAAGTAATTTTTTTTAAATACAGAACATTTAAAAATTTTTAAAAAAAGGGATATCTTAACCTAAAATTATCTAATTTACCTATATTTTTTCAAAATGTTTTATTAAATTTTATTTAAAATTTGGACATTAAAAAAAATTAAAATTTTTGAAATTAAGTGAAAATATGAAAAAATTGAATTTTTTTATTTGGGTAGAAAAAAACCCCCCGCATGCCACCCAAAGTAACCCCCAAAGGCCTAGTTGACATTAGGGGGTTTCATTCATTTTTAAAAATCCTTTTAAAACCCCACAAAAAAAAAGAAGGCAAATGTATTAGAAAACAGGTTTGTAAAAAAGCATTTAAGAGAACTGTCCGGCTAAAAAGAAAATAAGATAAACGTCATATTTTTAAACTTAACATTTTCATGACTACAGTCTCCTCCTCCCTTCTTTCTGATTTCGCATTATTCGGGAAAAATTTTAACAAAAAAACCCACCCGAACCGAGCCCCTGATACATAATTTTGGGGACATATTTTTATTTTCGGTTTGAAAAAAGACACTGTCCATCAAGTTCAACCAAGGGGGGAAAAAATTTGGGTAGGAGAGAGGCAAGGACTTTTAAAACCCAGCCTCACCCCTGGTAAAAAAGGGCCCCCGGAAAAACCCCCAAAGGGAAGAACCAATCTGCTCCAGTGGAGACCCCATCTCTGAAACCCCCGACCTCCACCAACCAGATCCGGGGAAATTTTAAAAAACTGTAGCTAAAATACCATTAATATTCTTTTGTTCCAGGTAGGGGATACATAACCCTTGGGAAAAAACTCAGCCTTTGTAGCCATATTTCAATTCTTTGTTTGTATAAAAAAAAGCATTTGTAAACTTTTTGTGGATATCTGCAGTAATACATGTTTGTTTTAAAGTTTCTTCTGTAAAAAGTATTTCAATTTTTCCCGGGCCCCCAAAATTTAATTTAAACTTGTTTATTAAAAACTGAAAAAAAGTTTTTAACCCCCAATTTTTGGGTTTTTAATTTTAAAAAAGTGCCTTTTATTTTTTTTTTTAAAGTCGGACAATTTGTTAAATTTAAGGGGCAATTTATAGAAAAAAAATCCCGCATGTTTTTTGAACTGCTTTTAAAAACGCAAAAAAAAAAATGCAGTGGGGGTTGTGCAAAGAAAGCTTAAAGTGTTTTTTACCCATTGACATTGGTAATAAAATTTGGGACAACCGTTTGTTTTTCTTTTTCAAGCAATAGCATTTTTTATTATTAGACAGAATAACAATCTGCCCTTACCTATGATGTGGATGATTAAAACCTTTAAAAAAAAAAAAAAAAAAAAAGTACTAAACCCCAATTTCCCGCATCCCCTGAAGAACATTTTCCTTTCAAACTGATCTTTTGGGGGGCAGGATTGGAGTTCAATCTGCAAAAATAAAGAATAGGGAGAAAAGAGCAGAGCCACAGCACAATCTCCAGGGGGGGTGTCCAAGCCTCCCACCCACCATGAGATTGTAAGCTGTGCTCGTACCTTTCTCTCCAACCCCTTACCACCAATTTTTTTAAAACCCCCTCCCCAGTGCCAACACAAAATAAACCACCCCATAACCTTCCATTCCAAATTTTCCCCTTTTCCTCTCACCTCCACTTATCACCCCGTGTTTTAAGTTTGGGCCCGAGGGGGCCCCTAGTAGGGGGAAGGCTGAAAAAATATAGAATTCTAAATTTTTGGGGTTTAAATCTTTGCATAGACGTGTCCCTGGCCAAAAAAAAAACATCAGGGGGGTCAAAATAGGGGGAACAAAAGGGAAAGATAATAACCCTTAAAAAAGGGGACGTGTGTGTTAATCCCCAGAAATTTTTCAAAAAATGTAACCAATTAAACATCGGGAGAGCCTGTGTTTAAAATGGGATATAACCAATGGATAATCACGAAAGGGGGGTTTTAAAATTTCAGTCCGTATAGCCTTGGAAAACTGGTTTAAAACCACTATATGGTCACTTTATTTGGGGGTAATGTACATCCTAAGCCTAAAGAAAACTGGTTTTCTTTCCACTAAAGGGCCCCTGGGAGGAAAGGGAAAGTACAGTCCTTAAGAGCCCGGAAAACCCGGCCACAACCACTGCATTGTAGAAATAAAAAATTTTAGTGTAAATTAAATTTTTTGGTTGGCACCCAAATTTTTCTGCTATCTTCCCGCTCCCCTTGGGGTGCTTAAAAACATTTCAACAGGCCAGGAAAAAACCCGGGGACCCCAAAACCTAAAAAATTTTGCTTTTGTTTCCCAAAACCTTTTCAAAAGTTCCTTAATGGGGGTGGTTTTTTTTTTTGTGAAGGGGCGGGGCTCAACAAAAAGAAAGGGGGTGCCCTGCAAATCTCATATCGCCTGCTTTTCTACTTTCCCAAAAATTTTGGGATTTTTCCAATAGGGCCCTGCGCCGCCGCCCCGCCGCGGGCATTTATAAAACACAGGGGGCTCCTGCTTCCTGCCCCCGTGACCCCCTAACCTTCCCCCCATAATGAAATTATAAGGCATAGTTTTAACCCTTTTGGGGGTAAGGAGGGGGCTGGTCCCCCCCACTTTTTTTTTTGGTTGGGGGAAAGTTCCCCCCCTCTTTTTTAAAAAGGCCCCTCAATAAAAAATAATCCATATGAAAGCATGGAAAAAATAAAAGGAAAATGGGGGAGAGCAGAGCACAGAGGGGGAAAAGTTAGCCCTTTTTCCTCCTATAATTCGGGAACCCCTTGGGGTGAGTTAAAGGGACAGCCTCAAATGTCAGTCAAATTTTAGAGCAAAAAGGGTGCCCTTTGGGAAAGCAGGATTCCCCAAAATTGCTTTTACCCAAACAGAACGCTGCTCACATTTCCCCACATTCTTATCTGGGGGCTTTTATCCCTTTTCCCCCCCATTTAAAACCACTTCCCCTTTTGCCAACCCCATCAAGAAGAAAGAAGCCTTTTTCCCAATCCAAATGCACCAACTTTCAGGAGACCGGTAAGGGAGGGGAAAAAGGGTCCAGGTGGGTTTTTTGTTTCATGGGACTAGGGAAAGTACGTATAGGGGAGAAAGGGATATACTGTACAGCCACGTGTCTAGCCCTGCACGTCTTCCCCGCACTTACGCCCCCGGGGAAAATTTTAAAATTGGGGGTGGGGGGCCCGCCCCGGAGCCAAATTTTTGAAGTACGGACTGGCCAGTGCCAAAAAATTCTAAACCCTTCAAAGCAGAGCACCAGTAAACCCAAAGTTAAAAACCCAAGTTTAACAAAACTTAAGGGTTCGCACAACGAAAATAATTTAAGGGTGATTCTGGGCTGGGTTCAATGCCCCAAACCGGCGGGAAAAGATTTCCCTTTTTCCCTAAGTAAAAAACATGTCGTTTTTTTAGATGACACTGATTTTTTCTTTTTATTTTTAAAAGTGGGAAAAATCAGGGTGGGGCCCACAAAAAAATTTTTTGAAGTGTTTTAAAAAACCCCAAAAACACAAAGGAAAAGAAGGGGGGAAAGTTCCGCGGGCAACTGGATCACTTTGCCGCCCGGGAAATTTTGCGTTTGCGAGCGAAAAAAAAATTTCCAACAAGCAAACAACCCCTGGGCAGGCCAAAAATCGTCATGTGAACTTTATTTCCCAAAATTGGGGTATTGTTCCCGTGGTTCAATTTTAAATTAAAATATACACACACAATTTCCGGGTTTCCCTTTTCTAATTTAGTTCCCCCCGGGGGACAGTTTATTTAAATAAAATCTCTGGGGGATAGTTTTAATAAAATTTTCTTTCTGTACAGTGTGTAATCAAAACTCTGGGGTATATGGATAAGTAGTAACCTGGGGTTAAAGGGGTGTAATGTAAATCTCTTGGGGTTTCAGGGGTGTAATGTAACTCTGGGGGACAAAAATAATGCAGTAATTTTCGGGGAAGGTGGGTAAACTAATCTCTAAAAGGGGACAGTGAGTAATGTAATATCTGGTGTATGGTGGGGAAAAAAAGTAAAACTCTGGGGTAAAAGTTTATTTTTGTAATCTCTGGGGTAAAATGTGTAGTTAATCTCTGGGCACTGTGGGTAATGTAATCTCGGGTTTCGTGTGTAAATTTAAACTCTGGGGGTATGGGTAATGCAGTAATATCAGGGGGAAAGGGTTTTAAAAATAATCCCCAGGTTGGGACTGTGTTTTTAAAGTAAAAATAAGGGTATGGGGGTAAAAGGGGAATCTTGGGCTACGGTGCAAAAAAAATTAACTTTGGGGGTTCAGTGAGTAAAGTAGTAATTTCTGGGGGACTTGTAATGGGAAACCGGGGGGACGGGGTGTAAAATTTTTCAATGGGGAAATGTGTGAAGTAATCTCTGGGGGATGGGTAATGCAATCTCTAGGCTATGGGGTTTAAAAAGAAAACTCTGGGGTAAAAAGTGTGGAATGTAATCCTTTGTGGTAAAAGTGGGGAACATAGTAAAAATTTTGGGTACAGTGGGAATTTTAATAATCCCTGGGGTACGTGTAAAAGAAAAATCTGGGGTAAATGTGTAAGTTTGTAAAACCTTTGGGGTAACAGGCAATGTAATCCCCTGGGGGGTAGCAGTGTGTTTGTAAATAATCCCCTGGGGTTTCAGTGTGAAAGTAATCTTTAAAGGGGACAGGGTGTAACGTAAAACTCTGAAAATAACCCGTGAATAATGTAATCCTCTGGGGTATGTGGGAAAAGGGAAACTCTGTTGTACAGCCCGTAATTAATTTATTTCTAGGGGGATGTGGGAATAAATAAAAATTTTTTTGGTATAAAAGAATTATATTAATTTTTTTGATAAAAAATGTGCATTTCTTTCTAAAGGGGGGGTTTTGTAATGTAAAAAAATGTGGGTACCAGTGTAATTCATTTTCCCGGGGTGCAGGAGTGGGGTCATTTCGGGTTTTGGGGCAATAAAATACATTTTTGGGTAAAAGTATGTGGGCATAATTTAATTTCCCAAGGCAAGGGAGATTGGGTTTTTTTAAATTTTCCCCCTTTTTCCTTTTGGTGGTAAAAAATTTTTAAGGAAATATACGGGGGGATTTGGGGTTAAGTGAAATTTTTTGCATTGCAAAAGTTTTTTTTTTTTCCCTCCAGAGGGGGGGAAAAATTATAGGGGGCTGTTCAGCTTCATTACAGGGCTGCTTTTTTAGTCCCAGTCCGGCTCTAAACTTTAGTAATTAGAGAGCCACTCATAACCTTACGGATTGCACCCCAAGTGTTTGCCATAAGGATTCCGCCCGGACCTGCTGGGGGAGCTCACAGCACTCCCTCAGACCTCCAAGCTGGGTTAGTGGGGGCCGCTTCACTGCAGGGAGAAGAGGGGAGAGAAGGGAAGTGAAGTGAAAGGGAAGGCAAGTGAAGGAGGGAGGCATAGGAAGATAGGGGATGAGAGGGAAAATTGGTCCCCCCCCCACTTTTCGAACCAAAGTTAGAAAAGGGAAAGAAAATTATTTATGAGGGAAGATGTCATCTGTGAGTCATTGAATGTAACTGCACTGTAATCACTGATATGTCTACAGAGCGTCTGTGTACAACTGCTATCTAACATTATATGGCCACTATATGGCAATAATATTGTTTCTTTTTATAGTGATCTTTATTCAATAAAAGTACAGTGGTTTTATTCTGTGACTATGTGGGGGTGATATTTAGTCATGTTCTGGCGGTATTATTTGGTCTTTATGCAGTAGCATTATTGGTAATATTAGTCTCAGTAGTAGGATATGTTTGGCAGCCAGGCCCGGACTGCCCATAGGGGAAACCGGGCATTTGCCCGGCGGGCCGCTGGGGTCCGGGCTGCAGCTCCGGCTCGGAGCGCCCGACAAGGGGGCTGGTGTTTTCCCCCCGGCGGGCCCCAAGTGCCGCCTGGCGCACGTGCAGGGGCCGCAACGGTCGCATATGCGACCGGACCCCTGTGCCAGGGGGCCGATAGGCCCCCCCCTCGCTACGCGGCTGCATGGCCGGGTCACAGACCCAGCCATGCAACCATCACGGCCGCCACCGAGGCAGAACAGCCGGGACCTTCTGATGCCGGCCGTTCAGCCCCCTGCAGGTGAGAGCGGCCGCTCCGGACGGACGTGGAGAAGAGGAGGGAAAGCAGGTGAGTAAGATTTTTTTTTTTTAAAACTACTTACTGGCCCTGCCTGGCTATATACTGCCCCTGCCTACCTATAAGTGGCCCTGCCTGGCTATATACTGCCCCTGCCTACCTATAAGTGGCCCTGCCTGGCTATATACTGCCCCTGCCTACCTATAAGTGGCCCTGCCTGGCTATATACTGCCCCTGCCTACCTATAAGTGGCCCTGCCTGCCTATATACTGCCCCTGCCTGCCTATATACTGCCCTGCCTGCCTATATACTGCCCCTGCCTACCTATAAGTGGCCCTGCCTGGCTATATACTGCCCCTGCCTACCTATAAGTGGCCCTGCCTGGCTATATACTACCCCTGCCTACCCTATAAGTGGCCCTGCCTGGCTATGTACTGGCCCTGCCTGCCTATATACTGGCCCTGCCTACCTATAAGTGGCCCTGCCTGCCTACTTACTGGCCCTGCCTGCCTACTTACTGGCCCAGCCTGGCTACATACTGGCGCTGACTGCTAATTACTGTCCCTGGCCCTATCTGGCTAATTACTGGCCCTACATCTCTAATTACTGGCCCTACCTGGCTGATTACTGGGGGCAGCCCTAGCTACCTGGCTAGTTACTGGGGGAACCCCAGCTACCTGGCTAGTTACTGGGGGAAACCACAGCTACATGGCTAGTTACTGGGGGAAACCCCAGCTACCTGGCTAGTTACTGGGGGAAGCCCCAGATACCTGGCTAGTTACTTGGGGAAGCCCCAGCTACCTGGCTAGTTACTGGGGGAAGCCCCAGCTACCTGGCTAGTTACTGGGGGAAGCCCCAGCTACCTGGCTAGTTACAGGGGTAGGCCCTGTCTACCTACCAAATTAATGGAGGAAGGCCTTGTTTATCTACCTAATGGGGGTCTACATATTTACATGCCACTTATCTGACATTTTTTAAATTTCTAATTTTTAGGGTCAACATACTCTGTTTGGGGAATTGATAGGAAAGTGCTGGAAGAGAGGAGCCTAAGACGTATTTGTGGTAAATTCTACAGGGACGAGTAGTGACTGGGAGAAGAAGACAGTGCATGCTGTACCGGACAGAGAAAAAATGGAAGGGAACAACTCATGGAGGAAGGCCTTGTTTATCTACCTAATGGGGGTCTACTTATTTACATGCCACTTATCTGACATTTTTTAAATTTCTAATTTTTAGGGTCTAACATACGCTGTTTGGGGAATTGATAGGAAAGTGCTGGAAGAGAGAGGAGCCTAAGATGTATTTGTGGTAAATTCTACAGGGACAAGTGGTGACTGGGAGAGGAAGACATCGCATGCTGTACTGGACAGAGAAAAAATGGAAGGGAACAACTCATCAGGGAAGACATCATGTAGGTTTGGGCCAGATGGAGAAGGAAAGGAGAAGACAACTCCCATCAGAGATGATGTCTCCTGTGAGTCCCTGCTGTCAGCGGTCATTTTACTTCTGTGTTGAATCAGTGCTGTATTCATGTGATGGTGACCTGACTACTGGAGATCTGATTTGTGGGTTTGTAGGTTATGTTGGTGCCTGTATAGTCAGTGTGGGCTTGTCCCGGATTGTAAAGCAAGTGCACTCCTGACTCTGTGATGAGGGGTTTCTCTGCACCACTGCTTCTTTCTTGCTTGTTTGTAGGGGGGCTTTCACACAGAGCAGTTTTGGTGCATTTTTTGATGCATTTTTTTGTGCAGAAGTGTACAGCATTAACTGCTCTGCCTCTCTGCACAAAAACGCACCAAAAACACATCATAAATGCACCAAAAATGCTCCGTGTGAAAGCACCTTTATAGTGTGGTTGGACTTTGCTGTGGGGGACTCCCAGGTCGCTATACCTGACGTGGACACTTGTGATGACGGCGAAGGTGCTGGCGTGATTCAGGAGGGGAAGGCTTGAGATGTCGTCAGTAGACAGGCGGTGATGTCAGGGCAGGCAGAATGTGGTCAGGTCACTCGTGGTAAGATCGGGCTGGCAGCAAGCGGAGAATAGTTAAGAAAGTGGCACAGGTCAAAACCAGGAAACACAATACGGAAATATACTATGGCTTAAGGAAAATATACCAACACAGTGGCAAGGGGCAGCAGGGAAAGTGATCTAATATAAGGACCAACGTCCACTGATTGGTAAGCAGCAGAGCGCTGACCCTTTAAATCCTTGAGAGTTGGCGTGCGCACCAGCCAGTTACAGTGAGCAGAGCAGTAATGGAGAGAGCTAAATGCAGACGCTGGAAAGTGGGGGCATGAGCGCGATCATGGTCCAGAGCGGGGACTAAGGTTTGCCCAGTATTCCCTTCCCCTAGACCTGCGGATGAGGTTGGAGGGGTTGATGTTCTTCTCTGGCTTCTTTGGGCCCGAACCAATTCCAATCCATAAGGAAAAAACTTTACCACTGAGACGTTTCTGTCAGGATTTCTTGAAGCTCGTTTAGTGTCACCAGAATTAGCTACAGTACAGGATGTCACTGTCTTCTGGAAAAAAGATTGAGGACCAGAGACTTTGGGAGAGACGTGGAAGGAGTTTGGGATCCGCATAGATGGGAGTAGGCAGAGTTTGTAGCACACCGGGTCAACGTGGCAAAGAACCGCAAAGGGAACTAGAAAACAAAGGACTGAGCTTGAGCCTGGAGACCTTTAGGCAGACAAGCTTGACAGACAACCATACCTTTTCACCTCAATGAAATACATGAGGAGGTCTTTGTTTCTTTTCCTCTGTGTCTTAGACCAGGTGGATGCTTGGCAAAGACACTGACGCATATTCAGCCAGATTCTGGAAATCTCTTGAACCTGGGCATCCAGGCCGGAATATCCAAGGTGGAAGGCAAGGGGAGAGGAAGGCAGGGATTCTGCCCATAAAACACGAAGAAGCGAGAGGTACCAGTAGAATCAGAGACGAGATTGTTATGCAAGAATTCGGCCCATGGAAGGAGGTCAAACCAATCGATGAAACAAATGAGGAGATAGGTCCCAAGGACTTCACTCTCTTCACTTGTCCATTGGATTGAGGGTAGTATGCAGAAGAGAAGTCCAACTTAACTTGTAGTTGGAAACATAGTGCACGCCAGACGAATTGAACTCCTCGGTCAGATACAATATGAAGAGGAAGTCCATGTTGACAGAATATTTGCTGGAAGAATAACTGTATGATTTGGATGAGGAAGGTGAATCCATGATAAAGTCCATAGCAAGGTTTCTCAGGTACAGGCAAGGAATGCAATAGTCCGAAGCGCTTAAGACAAGATGATTTGTTGTGAGCACAAGTGAGAACAAAATATTTGACGTTTTGGGATGAGAGTAAGCCACCAATAGCAGAACCCTCAGTAACATTTGGAGGTGGAATTACCACAGACATGGAAGCAGGTGCAGATGCCGGCAGACGGGTAGCAATGCCATGCAACCTCTCAAATAGATATTCCTGGTGGAGGCCTTGCTGGGTCACTGCGACCATAACATCCTGGAGAGCAGGCAGGGGCACCTTGATGGGATCCATGACCAATGTGTACTGTAAAGAGGTGAGGTAGGGGATACACCAGGTCACCACGAGAGATTGAAATGAACCATGCCAGGGAGCAGAGTCTAAGGATCCTCCCCGGTATTCAGCATAGCCCGCCACAAGAATGGTTGGAGATTGCTGCGGGAGACTCCCAGGTTGCTACACCTGACATGGCCAATCGCAGTGACTGCGAAGGTTCTGGCATGGTACAGGAGGAGTAGGAGTGAGACATGGTCAGTAGACAAGTGGTAGAGTCAAAGCAGGCGGCAGGCAGAACTTGGACAGGTCACTTGCGGTAAGGTCTGGGCTGGCAGCAGGCAGAGAATAGTCAGAAACATAGCATGGGTCAAAACCAGGAAACACAATACAGAAAAACGCTATGGCTCAAGGAAAGTATACCAACACAGTGGCGAGGGGCAGTAGGGAATGTGACCTAATACAAGGACCAGTGTTCGCTGATTGTTAATCAACAGAGCGCTAGCCCATTAAATCCCAGAGAGTCAGTGCATGTGCCGTAGTGAGTGGTTACACGTGTGCCGCCCAGTGACAGAGCGAAGCAGAAGCGGAAGCGGGGAGAGATAAGTACAAATGCCGGGAAGTGTGGGCATGAGCGCAACCATGGTCTGGAGCAGGGACCGTGGTGCACTCTGTGACACGAGGGATGGTGTCAGGCAGAGCTTATTTAAATAAAGTGTTTTTTGTGTTGTGTCGGTGTGTTTTTTTTTTTTACCATTTAATTACAATGTTAGTAATGGAGATGCCTGACAGACACCTCTCTGTTACTAGCGCTGAGGCTTGGTGTCAGCTGTGTTTTTTGTCACTCCAATGCTGACACTTAACCCTAACTCACTTGTACTTCTGTACCCTAAGCACCAGAGATACTGGGAAGAGCCTGGTAACTGTCAAAAGCAGACTATTTAATGTCAAATTGAACTTCTGTGACAGCTGCGGGCTGGTATCTTTAGGATGGACCTTCATGGACCTTCCCATCCTGATTATGAAAAATGGAGGGGACCCCGCATAGTTTTCTTTGAACTATTTATTATTGGTCAGAGAAGAATCTCTGTTTGTGGACTTTCAATAAATAAATTATAATTAAAAAAATGACATGTTTTTAGAACTAACCATACTTACTCACTCAGGTTGCCCAGCATACTGCAAGAACACAATATAAAATACTTACATTAGAACTCTCCCACATTACAGGACCAGGTTGTATCTTGAAATAGGAGGTATAAGTTGATATTTAAAACGCAACCTCACAACACATGTCAAGGGACCTCATTGTATTACAAGGCCATACTCTAGTTTTACATATAATTCACAGAAAAAAAGGATCACGCCTGCTCCAAATCAGGGAACTGAAAACACATTGCAGCCATGAGGCAGATTAGAACTATGCCACCCCAAGCAGCCACCAAGCTTAAAATCTCCACTCATATTTCAACACTCTTTAATGGATCTGATGCAACAGTAAGGGATGTTTCTTCCAATAGATGGCGCTAAAGATCCTAGCTCTTTCTTCCTAGAGGTTATTTAAGTAGAGAATTTAAAATGCACTACAAATTTAGCTTTTTTTTCTTTGTGGTGCATTTTTTGGGATATTGGCATTTACTTCTAAATGAAGCATGCTGTAGGTGTGCCTCTTTTTGCTATAGATCTTGATTGTGTTTTATTTACTGCTTTACATAATGCATATGAAAATGTGTGCTGTGTTTTTGTGGCATTTTTTCACCTTCTATATCATGTGAATCAAAGAGTTAAAATTAAATCACAATCTTTTAATCACATGATTTATCATGAGAAAAACACAAATGAAAAAGTCATTAAAAAGTACGGATACATTATTTTGTAAATAACCCCCAAAACATAACAAAAATAGTTTGTTTGAAGGGGTCGTCCAGTTCATAAAAAATGAAACAGTAAGCTGCTGTTGCTCAATTAGAAAAAAAATTAAATAAAAAAAAAAAATATATTCACCTTCCTCATCTTCATTCCAGTGATGGTTCTCCCCAGTCTTCCAATTCTTCCAAACAAAACGCCACAGCTTCAGCTCTTGATGTGCCTCTGCTAAAATCACTGTTCAGAAGGCACGTGACCACAGCAGCACAACAGTGGCCTCAGCAGTGATATCCAGGGGCGTAGCTAAAGACTCATGGACCCGAGTGCAAAACTGCAGCTTGGGGTTGCCCTACCCCCAGACCATGGCTGTGAACCACTATTATTCAACAACAAGTTCCTGAGTTGGTGTGACGGATGTCAGCGGTGTTACGCGTCTCATTATTTATTTTTAAAGGGAGTGTCTAATAGCAGATAATTCATTACAAAAGGGGCCAAAGAAAAACAAGTTATACAGCCAAAGTGGTGGTTCCATGTATGCGCTATGTCAGGGTGCGTCCATGGGGTCACCATTAGCCCCCAGTTTTGCAAATCTATATATGTCTCATTCTGAGAAAACATATGTTTGGTCTTCACAGTATGCATCGAGTTTGGTCCTCTGGCTACGCTATGTGGACGATGTTTTCATCCTCTGTCGTGGGTCCGGGGACGAACTTGATGCGTTCGTTACATACCTCAATACATGTCACACTCTTATTTCGTTCTCTCTTGAGAAAGATGATAAAAAAAATTCATTATTTAGATGTGGAATTAAGATTACACAATCAGGAATTAATTACAACAATGTATTCAAAACCTACAGATTGAAACAAGATGCTACATAGGGAGAGTTATCATGCTCCAGAAACCTTTAGGGGGATTCCTAAAGGACAATTTATTCGAGCAAGATGCATTTGTAATACGGATCAGAAATATTTAAAGAGCATGCAGGTTTTCTCAGAGATGCTATCCTGGAGTATCTTACTGAAAATAAATGTATAACGCCGTTCCAGCATGGGTTCATGAAGGATCGGTCCTGTCAGACTAATCTCATCAGCTTCTATGAGGAAGTCAGTGCTAGACTGGATCGGGGTGAGGCACTGGATGTCATATATCTAGATTTTTCTAAAGCATTTGATACGGTGCCACATAAAAGGCTGGTAAATAAAATGAGAATGCTTGGACTGGGGGAAAATGTGTGCAAGTGGGTAAGTAACTGGCTCACTGATAGAAAACAAAGGGTAGTAATTAACGGTACATACTCAGACTGGATTGCTGTTACTAGTGGGGTACCACAAGGGTCAGTATTGGGCCCTATCCTCTTTAACATTTTCATTAATGATCTTACACAGGGAATACACAGTAGAATATCGAATCTTGCAGACGATACTAAGCTCTGTAAAGTAATCTACACAATAGAGGATAATATGTTATGACAAAGGGATCTGGATAAGTTGGAGGCCTGGGCAGGGAAATGGCAGATGAGGTTTAACACTGATAAATGCAGGGTTATGCACATGGGGAAGAGAAATCCATTACATGATTACATGTTAAATGGAAAAACACTGGGTAAAAGTGACATGGAGAAGGACTTGGGAATCCTGGTGGACAGTAAACTTAATTTTAGCAGCCAGTGTCAGGCAGCAGCAGCCAAAGCAAATAGGATCATGGGGTGCATTAAAAGGGGCATAGATGCACATGATGAGAACATTATTCTCCCATTATACAAGTCACTGTTTATACCACACATTTAATATTGTTGACTGTTTTGGGCACCAGTGCACAGTAAATACATTTTAGTGCTTGAACAGGTAAAATGGCGGGCAACAAAAATAATAAAAGGACTGGGTGGACTACAGTACCCAGAAAGATTAGCAAGATTAGGGTTATTTAGTTTAGAGAAAAGAAGGCTTCGGGGGTACAAAATAAATATGTTTAAATACATCAAAGGTCAATATAGAGATCTCTCCCAAGATTTATTTATACACAGGGCTGTATCTAGAACAAGGGGGCATCCTTTACGTCTTGAGGAACGAAAGTTTCTACATAAACTTAGTAAGGGTTTCTTTACTGTAAGAGCATTGAGACTGTGGAACTCTCTGCCGGGAGGGACTTGTCATGGTGAATTCAATAACCAATTTTAAAAAAGGGGTTTTTTGGGGATGCATTTCTGGAGCGTAATAATATAACAAGTTTATAGTGACTAGGATTCAGGAGAGGGGTCATTGACCAGGGATTTTTCTAATTGCCAGTTTGGGAGTCATGAAGGAATTTTTCCCTAAAATGAGGACAATTGGCTTCTACCTCATTGGGGGTTTTTGCCTTCCTCTGGATCACCCCTTTAAGCACAACAGGTTTGAACTAGAGGGGATGACTTTGTCTTTTTTTTAGCCTTACAAACTATGAAACTATGCATAAAATAGTGAACAAATTTGCTGAGCGAGGGTATGATGAGAATGAAGTATTGAGAATAGGAATGGAAGTGTTGAAATACTCTAGGGAGCAGCTTTTGATGCAGAGACCGAAAAAGCAGGAGAAGAGGATGTATTTCATAAGTGCATATGACAAACATGCTGGGCTTATTCGTCAAGCCATTAAAAAATACTGGCATATTTTGTCTAAGGATGAAAGTTACAGATATATGTTTAAACAAAGCCCAAGATGTATTTTTAAAAAAGGTTGATCCATTGGAGATCAACAAATACATTCAGATATATTACCGGTCAAACGGAGTAGGCAACAAAGGATAGGGGCTGTGCAGAATGGCACTTTCCATATCTTGCATGCTCTAATTGCTCTAGTATTTTGAGGGGAGCAAAAGTTGCACATCCAACGAAGGGTTTTCCCATTAAAATAAAAGGATATTTTTCTTGTAACACTAGTGCTGTAGTGTATATGCTAAAATGCTCCTGTGGCAAGGTGTATGTGGGCCAAACAAGCCGTGCGGTTAAATTTGCATTAATGAACATAAGTCTAACATCAGGATAGCCTTGAGAAAAGATCTTGGTGCAATAAAGGAGAGTGATGTAGAGATTGGTGTAAAAAAATATGGTGAATCAACTGTCGCTTGACACTTTGCTGAAGCACAGCACCAAGTGTGTGATTTAAGATGGTGTGCGCAAGAGGACGTTTTTAGTATTGATCCAACAGCCCTAACCAACAAGCTGCTCCAGAGAGAAGCATTCTGGATACATCAATTAGATTCATGTGCCTCTAGAGGTTTAAATGAGGTTTTATGTTTAAAATCCTTTTTATAATTCAGTGGTGGTTAATATATTCATAACACAGGTTTCCATTTCAGGTAAACTGTCATGTATGGTAGTGTTGTAATGCATTGAGAAATGTTGAAAATAGAGAAAATTTAATGCAGAGGTAATTGTAGGGTTAATACCCATTTACTATTTAAAAGTAGACAGGTACCTAATGCACATGCCTGAAGAAAAAGGATTCTACCTTTGAAACGTTGCGCAGTAGGTGCAGCACACCAAACATCACGGCGCGTCTCCTCTGAAGTTTCTCATTCATGGACTGAGTCATGAACTTTATCCTGTAATAGGATGAGCGTGCTTTGTTGAATAAGGATATATGAAAATATATGAAAATGCAGTAAGCCTGTTATGGCTTTGTAAAGTTTTTACAAGTTTGATACAAGTAAGGCCCCGTTCACACGGCGGTTCTGGCCGCGGGTTTCGCCGCAGCCAAAACCTCATCAGACCTCGCCGCAAACTCGCGTCTCCCAACGCGGGTTTGCGGCGCGGGCGGTGGGCGTGGTCTCGGAGCGGGAGGTGCAGGGTTTTGGGCGCGGGTTGCGCCGAGGGTTTGCCCCCATGCAAATTAATAGCAGGGGGCAAACCGCGGCGCGAGCCGCATCCCAGCCGCGCACCAACCGCGGCGATGCCTGCGACAGCACTGCACGGCCCCCGTGCAGAGCACTCCCTGTCAGGAATTGACAGGAGAGTTCTTCACATGCGCGGGTTATGTGAATATTAACGCGCTTTCCCATAGGAAAGCATGTTAATAAACTAGACACGATTTGGCTGCGGTTTTGGCCGCGGAAACCGCGTCGGAACCCGCAGCCATAACCGCGGCCAAATACGTCGTGTGAACGGGGCCTAAAGAGGAATTCTTTTAACTAATTCATTGCCAACAGTTGTTTGTTTTGCTTTAAAGAGTTTCCCCACACACATCCGCAGGATAGGTTATAAATGTTTGATCATGGGGACCTGCACCTTCGAACCTCCACAATCACTTGAATGGGTATTTTGAGAATCCTTTTCTTCCTCTATCCACAACCAAGAAGAAGAGTTGAATTGGAGCATTTGTGTAAGATGGGCCACGAGTTGGTAGAGCAAGACATTTGAGAGTGACCAGGAATAAAGCACACCGTTTTCAATGTAACGGTATAATTCACATAAAGCCCTTTAAGCTTAGCAGTTTCGGAAAACGTATTAAGTTCAAATCAATGGTTCCAGAAAAAGACCAGAAAAGTTATGTGTTAGTTGACGGGTTTTGTGTTTTTGGCTGCTGTATCCCAAACATTCACAGCCTCAACTTGGCGCTAGCTATGCTAGCTCTACTTTGCTTTTGCTGCTTGCTCTCTGATATCTATAAATTGATTCTAGAGAATGGTTCCACTCCTTATAATAGCAAAAAGAACTCCATACACAATATAGATTTCCAAAAACCTTGAGCCGCCGTGTAAAATTATTTGGAAATCTTTTATAACCATATTTTATTCAGACTCCAAAAAACGTATAGTAGTCAGCTCACCTGGTCAATCTTGACAGGGAACGCCTGGACAGGCATGAAAAAAACCTTCATATAAAAATGCAAATAAAAAGAAGTCCAGCGAAACCTGGCCCAAAAGATAAAATTTTCAAAACTTTATTGTAGTATGCTTTAAAATTCCAACATAGTTCTCATTGCAGCCAACGCGTTTCGGAGAAACACTCCTTACTTATGGCATGAGGGATTACGCTGGACTATTTCTATTTGCATATTTTATTTAGAACAGATATCAGAAATTTAAAGTAAGGCAGAATTGTTTGAAAAGAAAATAACAAGTGCAGTGAATTAAGGAGGGAAAAGTGTGCATACAGGCGATCAGTGAACAAATTTAGAAATAGAGAAGATCGGATAAAAATTCAAAAATAAAAATAATTTGAAATAACTAAAAACCATACATAAATTACATAATGTAACTATGCACAATGGTAATTAGAATACTACCCTATAAATCATAATGACAAGCAAGAGAAACTATACGTAAAGCATAATCTGATGTGTGTGCACTGCAACAACCCCCGGTTTAAAACCCAAAAAATTTATAAAATGCATATTTAATATCATTAGATTGAATGAATATATACAAATAAATAAGTGTAGAGGATCATACATATATTAACAATACCAATACCATTATACTGCTAATGAAAGATATTATTCATAACACCCACCGGGGTGTTGAGGATTTTTTCGACAATGTTGAAATCGGCAAGGTTTTTTTTGGGGACGAAATTTCCCGACATTTGATAAATTAAAGGGTTTAAAAACTGAGCATTCTATTAAGATCGCGCTTTTTTGGGCTTTTGTAATTTTTGGGGGCCACAAAACAAAATTTTAAAATGGCAGGGGGAGTGTGTGTCGAGTCTGACTGGGATTGTATGGTTTCGATTGGCTGGAAAAAACACAGTCGTTTTAAAAGAACAGCGTTTCCCGTTTGCCTCTTTTCTTCCCGCGTCTATGGGAAAGGACTCGCTCTGCCTGTGGCCCCCAGCGACGAAATTAGTCTATTTTTGCACAGAGAAACCTCGCTATTAGCTGTGATCCTTCCCAATTTTGTTAGATTTGGGATTTGAAGATTTTTTTTATTTTTCTAGAGAAAATTTTTTGAGCATCTACCGCGTAAAATCCGGCGGAGGGACGGGGGGGGGGGGCCCCCCCGCGGGCGAACAAGAAAAGCTTATCTTAAAGAACATTGGATAAATTCACCAAGATTAGTGGTATTTTGGGGAATATCTTTTTTTTTTACAGTTTGCATTGAAGTATTTCCGGAAATTGGGGAGTCTGAAAATTTTTATTGGATAAACTTTATTTCTAGTAACTGCAGGTCTCTTTGTTAGGGGAAAACCCA